>JASDQU010335875.1:0-10163 GCA_032191745.1 Picea mariana | reverse complement strand
CATTCAAATGAAACATATTGTTCCATAAACACCACATCAAAATGGTGTTTCTGAGAGAAAGAATCATGCATTAAAGAAATGGCTAATTGTATTATCTAATCTAAGAGATTAAGTATTCATTATTGAGTGGATGCCATCAATTGTGCAAATTACATAATAAATCTCACTCCCACAAAGGATTTAAAAAATATCACCTCGAAAGAAGAATGGACTAAAATTAAGCCATATGTAAGCTACTTGCAAGTATTTAGTAGTCTGGCATGGGCTCACATTTTAGATGAGAAAAGGAAAACATTACAACCTAAAAGTGAGAAGTGCATTTTTGTTGGATATTCTGAAGATGTCAGAGGTTACAAAATTCTTCAACCTGATTCAATTGAAATAATTATTAGAATTAATCTTATCCAAATTTGATGAAAATCTCTTGGCTTGTGAGTCTAATTAGATGCTTATACCATCTTTAGCCTATGATCCATATTCAAAATTTGTGTCATCTTATGTTCCTATTCTAGTTTCTTATTCAGATGATGACAATGAGGATGAAAATCCACCTCCGCCTGCTCATCTTCCTCCAAACGAGTACATTGAAAATGAACCTGCACCAACACCACCGCTTCCCAGATGGTTCTGTTCAACATGAGAAGCAACTAGTGATCTTGTTGGTGATCCTAGAGATCAATGTTAGACACATTCATATTTCTAGCAAGCCTCCTCTCTTTTGGATCAAGTTTCAAAGACTCATGATTCTGACACATTTGTAGAAGCTTCAAACCATCCACATTAGGAAATAGAAATGATTGAAAATTATCGCTCTTTAATGGTGGACAATACTTGGGATCTTGTACCTCTTCTGAAAGTAAGAAAAAATGTCTAATGTAAATGGGTGTATAGAATTAAGTATGCATCAGATGGAAGTGTTGAAAAACACAAGGCGTGCTTAGTTTCCAAAGTATTCTCTCAAGTCAAAGAATTGACTATAATGAAACCTTTTCCCCCATAGTCAAAATGAGTTCCAATATCCTTTTTCTATACCTTGCTACCTCACATAAATGGGAGGTCCATAAAATGAATGCTAAAAATGCCTTCTTCCATAGGGATTTGCAAAAATAAATCTACATGGAACAACCTCCTAGTTATGTCCAAGATGACCGTGGCCTTGTTTTTCTCCTTAAAAAATATCTTTATAGTCTTAATCAACCTCCTTGAGCTTGGTATGCCAAAATGGACATCTTTCTTCTTGACATTGACTTTTCTAAAAAAAAATCTGACCCTAATGTATATACCAAGAAATTAGGAATCCATCTCATAATACTTGTTATTTATGTTGATGGCTTTATCCTCATTAGTAGTGACCCTAAACTTTTAAATCATGTGAAATCCATCCATAAAAGGAAATTTGAAATGACAAACTTAGGCTATTTCAATTATATCCTTTGCCTCCAAGTTTTGCAAACTAAGGAAGGTATTTCCCTTTCCCAGTCTAAGTATGATTGTGACCTTCTTCGTCTCTTTCACATGGAACATTATAAACCAACCCCCTCTCCCTTATAGTCTAGAGTCAAACTTGTTGCCACCTATACTACTCCCAAAGTTGATGCCACTTTGTATCGTTAGTTAGTTGGTAGCCTCTTATATTTGAATCATAGCCATCCTGATATTTCCTTTGTTGTTGGTATTGTTGTTAGGTATATGAAAACACCCATGCAAGCCATTAGAAAGCAACTAAAATCATAGTTTGGTATGCATGGGGTATAGTTCAAATTGGGATACATTATAGTTTATGGGGGACTCCTTTGTTGGTTGGTTTCCCTTATTTGGATTGGGACGACAACCCTAATGATCAAAAGTCTACTGCAAGTTATGTTTTAGCCTTGGTTCTGGATCTGTCACTTGGACTTGTAAAACAAAATAGGCTATTTTTCTTTCTTTATCATAAGTAGAGTATTGAGTAGTGTTAATGCAAGTCAATAAGCCTTGTGGCTTTGATAGATCCTTTCAAATTATGGATTCCAACAAAAACATCTGACCACCTTCTAGTCCGATAGTCAGAGTGCCATCAAGATCGACAAAGATCCAGTTCAACATCAAAACAACAAACACATCGAGATATACATGCACTTCATCAGAAAGATCATTCATGATCAAGTTATTGAAGTGCTCATTTTCCCTATTGAAAATCAAGCTGCAAACATTTTCACAAAGTCTCTTACAAAAGTGCAATTTTTCAAACTTTGATCTATGTTAGGTGTTTAGGAAGTTTTCATTAGTGGGGGATAGGTTGTAATGCCTCCTTCATTCTCCTATTGTGTCAACTTTGTAAATTATTCAATCTTATCCCAAGTTGTTTTTAAGAGGGGATTTTAGGATATTTAGAATCTTAGGATTTAGTTAAGATCAATCTGGTCTAATGTGTCTTTAGGAAAAAGTGTGTTTCTCAGTGTATTTCTTTAGATGAATTAGTATGCATTTGTAGTTATGTAATCTAACGATCATGATATGTTCTAGACATAGAGTGATCCAATGGCTCATATTCTCCTTGACCTTAATGGGTACATTCATTTGTTGATTAACACCCAATTGGTCCATGATCTCTATTTAAAGAGCATGGAGGGTCATTTTCTAAGGATCGATTGTGAGAAACTCTCTTGTAAAATATTTTTCTTTTGCATTAATATATTTCCTCAAGTGGCCATGTTGGTTGGGGTTGTGGAATGTTTCCCTCATCAAGGGTTTTAACCACGTAAAAACATCAATATGTTTATATTTGACCTAGTTGTGTGAGTGGTTACTGAAGGAGTTCGTCTTGTGTGAGAATACCCTATTTGTTGAACAATTTCATTATATATACAAAATATCAACCATATCTACTAATAACTCACTTATATATATATAAATAATAAAGAGGTTCATTAATAACAATTTGATTACATAAGATTTAGATATAAACATAGTTCGTAATAAATATCCCATCTATAATTACAATTATACTTATTAAAAATATTTCAAGAGAAAGTTTCTTAATACAATTCACATCAATAAAAAAAATTATAATATTAATTAACATAAAAAAAAATTAAAACAAGTGCCACTTCAATGGCAATGTCCCTACCAAAAATTCTAGTGATATTTATGCCCAGAGATAAAAGACTTGGAAAACCCTATGAATTCTTGTAGAAGTAGAGTGAATAGTTCTAGAAGCAATCGATCTAGTAGAATTTTAATAAGTAGTTGTTTTGGTCGATGGTCCAATTGTTTAGACATATACGATGCAAATCCAAATACAAATTTAATGCACATGATTTTGTATGTAACATATAGGATTGTTTATTTTGAGCTTCAATCACAATTTTCAGCTTTGAAAGCATTTAGAGAGGTTTAAACTACATTTTCACTTTGCAAGATCCAATTAAAGGTACCATGAACATACATAGGTATTTTAAGGTTCAAGTTGATGTTTTATAGTTTTTAATGGCAATTTTGAGCTCTAAACGAAATAAATTATGATATTCCCCTTATATAGGTAGTTTGTGAAATGTCCTATATTTAACTCATCCTAACTAGAAATGGAAAAAGAAAATGGTTCCTTTTTAGTTTCACATAAATAAATATAAATAAAGAATAAAGAAAAATATATGCACGAATTCCCCAAGTACTTAAAAAAAAATGGTATCACTTCCTTAAATGTTTTGTTCCTGTGTTTTGGATGAAATGATTATATTTTTTTATTATTATTCTATATCAATGTAATATTTCGATAATTCTTAATATTATATAATGATGACTATTTTAATAGCAAACTTGGTCCTTCTCTCAATTAAACATTAAAACACACAAATATAATACATGTATTATTTTGAAAATAATATCATAATAACATGCATACAATACCAACTTGACTTGATTATGTTATGGATGTGCTCATCATGCCCACTTTTATTTTTCTTAACCATCAACTGTGTATGTTTTCTTAACGATTAGTAGATAAGAATTTGATATTTTTCAGTGTTAAGTATAGATCTATGTGAATTTATAAAGGTTTAAGGATCACTGTTTAAATTTGACAGGTAAATACTTGTTTTTTCCTTTTTTGACTATGGAATACTAGCAATTTTAAAATCTACACGTTAACACCGACATCCACTTAAATTTTAAAACCGTCAAATTGACAGACAACTTGAAAATTTACCCATACCATACACACACACACACACACACACACACACACATGTATGTATGCATGACTTGGATCACTTGTCGCATCCCGCATGTTGGGTTTTGGGCATATTGTGTGCTGGAAAATCCCATCTCCATCCCATGATTCCCAATGCAGCATGTCCATCATGCAAATTGGAACTTATGTCTGTCTCCAACACAGTGAGTCTTCCTCGAATTCATGTGATCCTATGATTTAAATTTAGATCATCTATGAGTGGCTTGTATTTGATTGCACACCGAAGAGCCAATAATATAGAGAACTAGGTTGTCGAGTCAATCCAACAAGGTATTGGGAGGGTTAAATAAAAAAACTAACTTTTTTACGTTGATTGATTGTCGTTGACGTGGATATTTCAAGTGGCATCAAGTGGCATAAAGGTAGAAGAGATATTCCAATAGGTTTAACCTCTCTCACTTTTCTTCACTTATTCTTTCCAAAGTTGTCCCCTCCCAAGTAATATATGGTTGAGTGCTTAGATGCTCTCTTCTCATTTCAAGCTATGATTATCCAATCCCACAACCTGTAGGCTAAAGAATGAGAGGGAAGAAAAGATCAGGGCCTACGAGTTATAAATTTTGATTCCCACCATAGAGAGTCAATGTGACAACCCAAAAAAAATTCAAACTAAAATAGGTAAGGCTCATGGATATTTGGTATAAAATTGCAATTGCACCATGTTTTTTTAAATGAGCATTGTCATGCTTATGTTTTTGTTGTTTTAATGGAAATTTTGAGTGTACAAGGATCTTGGGAATTGAATTGTGAGTGTATGAGAGCATATTATATCAACCAACTTAATTTGTCTCTTCTTTAATTCAAAAAGATCTCAGTTTTTTTCCAATAGAAAATTATTCATTATATTGAAATATAATATGTTCTCTTGACAAAGTACAAATCATGCTCAAAGAAGTTCTAGTACAAATACCATGCTCTAAAAACATATTCTACCACTAACCCAACAGAATCTTAAAGTCATCCGAGATGAAAAAACCAGCACACAGGCTACAAAAAGATATTCGACGGATTCGAAAAAAAAATAGTAGTTTCTCGCCCCCAAAAGACCTCAAAGTGTTTACCAAACACCGCACGCCCCCAAAGGACCTCAAAGTGTTTACCAAAACACCATACGCCCAAATGAGGACCTCAAAGCTCTGGCCCAAACCTCTTCTTTCCAAGATGGAAGAGGACANACAGCTTGCATCCGATCTCCGGATGCAAGCTGTTCCCCCAAAAGACCTCAAAGTGTTTACCAAACACCGCACGCCCCCAAAGGACCTCAAAGTGTTTACCAAAACACCATACGCCCAAATGAGGACCTCAAAGCTCTGGCCCAAACCTCTTCTTTCCAAGATGGAAGAGGACAAAAAAGACCGGAAAAAACCACAAACCAGTCCAAGAGGGGAAAAACCCACCACGCATAGAAAATCAACATTAACGGACCTCCCCACCGCATCAAGGTTACCAGAGCGCATCAAGATAGGTGCACACAAAGAGAAATAGGCTCACCCTTGAAAATCACACTCCCATGGTCGATTCATAAGCCCTCCGGAGTCGCCAACCAGCTCACGCCCAAGTTCTAGGCACAATAGTCCTCCAAAGTCACCGACCAGTTCACACCCAAGTTCTAGGCACAATAATCCTCCGGAGCCGCCGACCAACTGCATCCCCGCTAGCGTCCTCTTGTGCCACCAACTGGCTGCAACCCCGCTCTCTTCCTCTGGTGTCGTCGCCCGACTGCAAACCGACCGGCTGCAACCCTGCAAGCTTCCATCGGATCCGCCAACCGACTGCAGCCCTGCTCACGTCTTTCGGAGCTGCCGACTGATTGCAACCTCGCTCCTGACCTCCGATGTCGTCGACCTCTGACTGTAGCCTTACTTGCCCTTACTCCCTGTGGTTTTCTGGGATGCGGCATCTCCAGAGCTCTCCCACTCTGCGTCACCTCCTTCTCAGGACAAATGATAGTCTGAGTGAGGGATGCTGCTAACAAACCCTAATTGCAGAGCCCTTCCAAATCTCAGTTAACACAATATATTTAAATGATGGACATAAATAAATATAAAACGTCATGTGAAGGAAAATTTTGAAAAAAAACAATCATAAAAAAAATTAAAAATTCATGAAAAATTAAAGTGCACATCAAATTTATACCCTAAATCCAATGCTTCTCGATGTCAATGTCCATGTAAATGTAAAAACTTTCTAAACTTTATGATCTTTTTCATGTCTATTAAACAAACTACCTCATCAAAAATTCAAATTAATATTATCAAACATCCATATCTATATATAAAAGTTATATATAACTGAACAATATTGACAATAAACAATCCATTCGTGAGTTTATTAAAAAAAAATGAAATATTGAAATAATAAAAAATATTATAAATATATAATAGTGTATTTTGAATATTTTTAGTTCATTGGTCATATAAAATTCTTAAAGAAATTGACACTTTTAAATTTTGGTGAATCACATAATACATTGGATGATCTTTAACAAAAATCTAAAATTCCAAGGAAAATATGAAATTTATTAGCATGGTTTAAAATATTGAAAATTTAAGAATATCATTTTTTTTTAGATATTGAAAATTCAAAGATATTTTAAATGTATTTGAACGTTGATAATGTGTATCTAAATGTATTTTTGAAAATTCTTAAAGAAATTGACACTTTTAAATTTTGGTGAATCACATAATACATTGGATGATCTTTAACAAAAATCTAAAATTCCAAGGAAAATATGAAATTTATTAGCATGGTTTAAAATATTGAAAATTTAAGAATATCATTTTTTTTAGATATTGAAAATTCAAAGATATTTTAAATGTATTTGAACGTTGATAATGTGTATCTAAATGTATTTTTGAAAAAGTATATATATTTTTACAATAACTTTATTGAAGTTAAAGTTATTACTATTTTCAAACAAGAGGAGAGGCAGGGCAGTAAGTCCCTGCTTTTGGGGATTTTGCATGCTAGCATTGAATATTGCACATAGTTCATGGGCGAAATGTCATTAAAGAAATTTTAGAAGTAAATATCTGCTAAGAAATTTTAGAAGCAAGTCCTATATGTTAAAAATCAAACAACACACTTGAAAGAATGGCATGTGAGATGGGTTGTGCCTTTCCACATCCCCAACAGCCACAGTTAGTAATTTTCGAGATCTGCACGCTATCCAAAAGTTATTGATGTCATGGTGCATCGAAAATAATGGTAATCAATTATTGTATTATATGGTGTGTATTGCATGTAGTCACGAATTGGTTTATTGTATTATATGTTGTGTACTGCATGTAGTCACGAATCGGTTTGCATGCATGCGGTCGGTACTTCTTCACATTTTGTTCACTGAATGTATACTAGCACAGCCGCGCCGCTAACTCGCGGCTGAGAACGCCGAAAGGTATCGGCTATGAAAAATATACATTTACCTAATTTTTTAATTTTTTACAATCATTCAAAATCGAACCCTAATGAAAGAGTAAATAAAAAATTTCCAACAACCAATGTATTTAAGCAATGACAAGTCCTGCGCTCCTTCACCTTCCTGCGCTCTTCACCTGGCGGCTCTGCGCTCTTCACCTTCCTGACCTACCCACTCTGCGCTCTTCATCCACGCGGCCATAAACAAGCTTCTTCTCCACGCGCGCTGTCTTCCTGCATTCACCATGCCAATCTCACGCGCGCTGTCCGCTTGCATTCATCCACGCGGTCATAAACATCCGCAGTGGAAACGCTTCAGTTTACATCCACACGGCCATAAACATCCGCAGTGGTGCGCGTAAAATTTTTTAATTGGCATCCAACATCCACGCGGCCATAAGTATCCGCCCAGTAACAATAATTTAGTAAATTGTGGCCAGTTTAACTGGTGGTGAGCAAGTAATTTTTTAATTTGATTTAGTAAATGTAAAAAAGTAATCACATAAACGGACGTATTTATAAATGAGCGGAAGTTAATTTATTAAAATCTCATCCATTGATTAGAAAGGACGACGAAGAATATGCCAGCATCTTCAATTGTCAACCCTAGGATTGAAATTTATGATTAAAAGGTGATTAATTCTGCCCATTGTCAATAGGTATACGCCTTTGGGCGTAACAAGTTTCTTAAAGCAACACGAAGAGATGAAACCAACAATATGGGAAAGACCAACTATTACACGCTAAAGGATATTTTCTTCACGTTCACGTATACTCTGTTGAGATGACTCCTGTCAAAACTTGGTAGATGAGCAAGGATATTTTATTTATTTTTATGTGTTTTTAAATATGATCAAAATTTCTCTTTATGGCTTTTTTAATATGTTAACTTTTAACTTTGTAAAATATTAAATTGTTCATCAGTTTCAATGTTCTAACAATTCAATGATTTATTGGAACCGAAACTCTTCAATACACGTTGTCGTTGGCTAGTGACATGTGGAGGGAAGGGTTATGGCATGTGGCGACAACGAGTTCTGCTTCAGGTTCCTAGTCTCGGTTTAATCCATTTCAATGCCCCTAAGCACGGTCATGTAGAATGGTTTCAGTTCCCTTTCGGACATCATATGGCTTCTTTACTGGTATGTAGATATAAAATTTGATCTCCTTGCTTGGAATATGACTAAATGATAGAGTACTTCACAGTCTTTATTGTTTTTCAAGTTCGCAACATTTTACAATAACATTTATTAAATGCACTTTTTAGCTGATATCTTGTCATTCAGCTATTCCAAATGGTAGTTTGATATGCAATTTTCTCATTGTCCTCCCACAGTTTTGTCAGGGTTAGACAACGCTTTCTAGGTCATCTTTTGGTCCCTCTCAAACATTCTACCCTAAAAAAATGAAAAGCTAGTTTCCCTCCTCTCCTGCATCTAAGTAGGGAGTTGGCTTTCTACCTTGCTTATCTCACAATTGGATTTCTTATCGAATAAAAGGGCCAGATCAGCTTAAATTTCCTCAACGAGCGTTGGTGCTATAATTTGTTTCTAGATAGGAAGCACACTCTTGTTAGTTATATCCCAAAGCCTTTCAACTCCCGGACTTCGGGTCAATTGGGGCTGATTGACTGTTAAGGGTAAGTATCGACACAATTACTTTTTGAACTTCTTCTCGCCTACCCATTCAAAAGAACCTAACGAAAATGGAGAAGGGGGTGCTTTATTCTCCATAGGCCCAGCTAACACATGAACCACTCCGCTTGGGGAAATCAGGTTGTAATACTTCATTTTTATTCGACTCTTGTTGTTCCCATTATAAGGGAATTCAAGGAGTGAAAGCGAACAACACTTGTTCTTTCTTCTAGGCTAAAAGTGGATTCTGGATCAAGGAGTGGGAAACACCTTTATTCTATTTAAGTGGTGAGACCACGAAAAAAAGAAGGAGAAAAGAGTGATTCCCCTATTCTTAGCAAGCTAGAAACGGAACAAAGCCGAAGCTATAGAGAGGAAGAATTTTGAATTGGATCAAGATGCTCGCTACTCCTTTTTGGTACGAATCTCATAGAGTGAGTGTTAGTCGAAGTTTCTCGCAGTAGTAACCATTGAAACGTCATATCATATATATATTCTTTCCCACCCATTGGGCATAATATTTTTTATGATCGCATGTATAAGGTGAAGCTCCTTTGTGACAAGGTTGAAAGGCCATGGATAGACATCGACCTTTAAACCATGCACTAGGCCATATAGAAAAAGAGATCCCCTGCTTCCACCTTACAGGGTGAAATGCAAATTGGGGGCTGGTAAAGTGACTTACTCTTTTATCAAAACCCATTTGGGTTCCTCATCTTGAAATATATAGGTTCTTTCATTCCCTTTGTTCAATCGTAGCTATTATAGAATGGTAGAATTGGTTACAACAAAATTGGTTATGGAAACTCTTGGCACGATCTAGGAAACTACAGCGTTCGATCTACCATGATGATTTGGGAAAAGGTAGTGCGCAAACCCAC
>JASDQU010335864.1:914-12645 GCA_032191745.1 Picea mariana | reverse complement strand
GAGCCCAGCTCTTCCGACTCCCTCGGGAGCTCCTTACCCACAGTAATTCTCCTTCAGCGATCTCTCCTTTGAATACCGGGAGATCGGGTCTCGCGGTATCGCGGGTCTGGCAACCCTGTCCCGTGCATCCAAACGCCGAGACCCCGAGTCCCTATGGTCAACGTCAACCACGGGATATCGCCACTCACGATATCGGGTGTTTATACCCCAGGTCTCTGAGTGGCCCAGTGCCGAGACCACGTGCTAAAATCCACACGGCATCTGTGGGGTCCGTCGCGACTCGGGACTTCGCTATCTCTCCGCGCTCCTTCTAACTTCGCAAACGCCGAAGCGCCGAACCCCGACTCTTCAGGATTTGATGCCACTTGTCCACGCTCGGATCGACGGTCCCGATCAGATCGGGAATTCGCACCCCGCGATTTCGACGTGCATGCGTTTCTAGCACTCGCCGACCCCGATTTTTCCACGATGCTACAACGAATGATTCTTTCTGCGCCTGAGGGGGTTTCTCCCTCGTTCCTTCTCTCAGATTCCTCGATTCGTGGGACTTCTTGAATCTTCACGACAACTTCAAGTCGCTGATTCTCTTCCTCTGAAGAATTTTCCGTTCGCCACCTTTTTTTCTGCACAACGGAACAAACAAAATCTATCCCTCCTGAGCTTTTGTCAACTTGGACATTCCCTCAGGGATTTCTCAGGTCCTCTCCCTGCCTGGGTCTTCAACCCTTTTCAAACGTGTTGAAGTTCTTCGGTTCCTGTGCGCTTCGCTCCGCAACAGTCACAACTTTCTACTTCTCAGACTTGCTACCTGGATTCAATCTCGACCTGCACCTACCTGCCCGGCTCGAATACTTCAAACCAACTCTGAACAAAATGAGAGCAAAGTTTCAACTGCTTAGCCTCCTCGACGCACTCTATGCGGAGGAATTCGACTGCCTCTATGCAGGAATCTCTTGGCCTAAACAGAGAAACAATTGAAACTCATTCTTTTCGACACTCGGCTCCTAATTCTTCCACATAATCACATATACAGCATATGAAAGAAGGATATACCCAGAAACAAAGATACAAAGACATAATCCCAACAACACGCAAGGGATAGTCACGTCCATGGGATGGAATTCAACTCAACCGCTCTTGATTGATGAGGGTAAGAACTTTCCTATCTAACCGCCTCTACGCACTCTATGCGGAGGAATTTCAACTGCACTCTATGCAGAAGACTCCCGGTTCAATCAGTGGAATGAGCGATCTTAATCCCTCCTTTCTCTCAGGTTTCTAATCTGCCATGAGATCACGTATGGAGCATATATAATGAAAGCATAACAAGAAGCAAGCATAGAACAGCATAAGATTAGCAATATACAGAGGATAACCACCGCCATGAAAATTGAATCAGATCTCTCTTATTAATTCAATATTTGTACATGGAGTCTTGTTCAAGTTCTCTGTTCTTCTCTCCTGCTCTTCTTTCTAATGCTAATGCTGATACTACTTTCCAATAATACAAGGGAGGGTGTCTATATCCGGTTTTCCCTCTCAAAAAGCTAAATTGTCAAATCAAAACATAATGGTCTTATCTACCTGCACTAAATCTAACCTCTCTGCATTAAATCTAATAAGTGCCTCTGTTGTACTAGGACGAGAGCTTATCTACTCATGGTCTATTTCAATATACAAGTACGCCTAAATATGGAGGCTTTTATGTAAACGGCGGCGCTCATCAAAATGGTCATAACCGTGATGCTGGCGTCACCCTGCGGTCTCTTTTTCTTTTTCTTTCCTTCCCATGAAAACTCGCATGACGAGGTGTGGATGCTCTTGCATCAGATGTCATCTAGATAGACCACTAAAAACAAATTGGTGAAATGTTGCAATATATTGTCCATCATCCTCATGATAGTTGTTGGGGAATTTATTAAACGAAAGGGCATGACCAACCATTACAAAATACCTTCTTTTGATTTGAACACAGTCTTCCATACATCTATATACTCTATTTGTACTTGATGGTAGTGATAATTTCGATTAATCTTACTGAATTATATGGCCCCCTTGATCTGAACAAGGAGATTTTCAATTTGGAGAATTGGGTACCAGGTCATGACTATCATTTTATTTAGGGCATAGTAATTAATGTATAGTTTCCAAGTTCCATATTTCTTCTATACAAGAATGATTGGTACTCCACAAGTTTATGAGATGGGTTGGATGTGCCCCTTTTGGATCAATTCTTGTATCTGATGTTTGATCTCCTCAATTTCTAACACAAAGTAGCAAATTGACTAGTCCATTGGGTAGAAATGCACAAGGGGTGAGATTGATGGAATGCTTAACTTGACAGTGTAGAGGTACCCCAATAAGTGAGGAAAATATGTCTGTAGTCTTCCACGACCTTATCCACTTTTTTTTTCTCCATGGAGAGGTTGGTCATGGAGGCCATTGATGTGGTTGCAATCTTTTGCTCACTCTAAGAGAGAATCATGAAGAAGACAAAATTTCTGGTCTAACAGTTGACCTTCCCACATTTCTTGGCAGAGATGAAGGAAATTACACTAGGTGGGACTACCTTGGGTATCTTGTACAATTTCTTGTTCAAAGTAATAATAACAATGTCAGGACTAGACTCACATAGAACATGATGTTTCCATAAATAATGTTGGACCAAAAGAACATCAAAAAATTCAAGGGGACCAACATCACACAATACCTCATGTTTGAATGGATTGATGTCATATAAAAAATGACATTGTTGGATGACGTGAATATCGCTTCCTTGGCAGAGCCATCCGATGGTGTAGGGTTGCAGGTGTGGCATTATCGGGAGGGACAACCACTTGATGAACTCCATTAAGATGAGGTTCGTATCTCTTTTTCTATCAATGATAAAGTGCAATGGGGTTCATTTCACCCACGTATGTGAATGAAAGATGTCCTCACCTTACTGTCGTTGATTTGTTTCATAGGATGGATATTGGTGGTCGCAATGGTGGCACTGGGTTCCATGTAAATGATCTGTCTCCCCTTCTCTGGCTTTGGCTCAGAGTTAGAACCCACATATGATTCATAGGTTTTCACCTCATCCACCAATGATTTCTTTGAGCAACAATCAACAATGTTTATATTCCGAGGGATATTATGGAAGTCGCACCACTTCCTGGTATCTTTCTTTGTATTTCCATTTTCCTTCTTTATTTATGGCTTAGAATGGTTTTCCCAAGGTTGTCCATCTTTTCTCTTTGCTTTGTTCTGTAGGTTAGGGTTTCCCTTTCCCTGCTTTTGCTGTGAGAGGCTTCTAGACCCAAAATGCCACATCTTTTGTTTAATATTCTTCTCTATTTTTATGACATATCGATTGGCCGCACCCATACATTTATGCCAGGATGTATCTATGCATACCATCGTGGTACTTGAGCAATGGATGTCACTTGGAACATTTGATACCCATCTTGGTGCACAAGGTATGGCAGAGATTTGTGAACTCAAGAACTGCTTAGTCCCTTTCTACTGTAGTGTGGTCGATTTTGTATATAGGTCGCCATAAGTTCCAACAAGGTAGTATTGTTCATTAATAGAATCCTTGAAGGACTCCTATGTGAGTGTCACTGTAAATAATGAGGGTTCCTCTATTTCCTTTTCTCACAAAAAATCTCCCACCGATATTTGAAATGGGGAACGTCTTTGAGAAGTAGAAAGACAATAATTTCTCTATTAAAAGGTTATGGACAAAAAAATACCCTTCTAACAAATTCAACCATTTATTTGCAACATCTGCATCTATATGACCTTCAAATATACGAATATCAAATTTTATATGTACCTTGAAGGGGGTGACTCCTCCTCTCAAGGAAGATGCATCACATGTTTGTAGTCGTTGAAGGATTTGTGCAAAATTATCCATCATCTCGTTCCTCTATTATGCAAGGGCTTCCTTGAGAAACACTTTGAAATGCTCTCTTGTCCCATCATCCTTCTTTTCTCCCACCATGGAAGGTCGATTGGGCATGTGAGAGATTTTTCCCTCAAAAGAAACAAGCTTGAGACCCAACCTTTTGTACCCTAACCTCATTGGGGACATGCACTAGGAATGACAAGGAGAAAAACCCTATGATATCATTGATCCATATTTTATGAGAATAATGAAATCAACACAAGTTATTATTATTATTATTATTATTATTATTAACATAGAGACACAAGGAAAAATAACAAAGGAACAATAAAACTAGATTCTATTGAATAAAGAAATATGTTGAAGCTATAAAATGTAGATTGAAAACAAGCTTGCTACAATAGTGGTAGCTTATCTTTGAGAAGAGATGCGACAACTACACTCATTCACAAGAACATGAGTACAATGAGGCTCTCAAACCCTTTTTGCAATAAACATGAATGTCAAAACCCTACACATCCAAAAACCTAACGTTAGGAGATGAAGCCCCAAAATTCATGTGGGAACTGTTAGGGTAAGTTAGTACATCAACTTTGGAGGGTCATAACCTTTCCATACGATCTTCATGGCGCACAATATCCTGTTGGAAAGGTATACCTAAGGACTACACATTATTCCTTCAAACTCTAAATCTATCTATAGTTCCAATTGGCACTCCCTAAAAACATATTTTATGGTGTAAAAATGGTTGAGGACCCGAAAACTAGGAAAAAACTACCAAACTAAAAAACTACCAATATGAGCTAGTTGGAATAGGTGGGTGCCCACTGATATCCACTTGAATCAGAAGGCACATACACATTTATAAGCATAATATAAGATACTTTCTACACAATATCATGAATACGTCAAGAATATAAAATTTATTAACACAAGAAATAATTTGAAAATTTGTCCAAATTCTCTCATTATAGAAATGATGACATCATCAAACAACATGAAAATAAAAAATTTAAATTCAAGGTCCCTCAATTGAAATATCCTCTAATGAAATGTCTAGGATGATAGTTGTCCTTCTTAGGGAAGCATTTAAATATTTAGGTTTAGTGTTGAATGGATTTCCTATGCTCTAGAGCTAGTGTTTATCTATTCCACTAATCTTCGCATCTCAAAATTTTCATGAATTGAAAACCATGGCCCCTCCCATCCCAAAATTTTTTGTTACAGTCCCCAATATGTACAGACCTAACTAAATTCTTGTTGCTCATTAAATTTCATCCTTGCATTGTTCAAGCAAGTTTGAACACATTTTGTTTTGTAAAACATCTTAAATTTCAAACACATAATTTTGTCATTTAATGGAAAATGATTAAGTGAGTTCAACTTTTGGTACATGGTGTTGAAAAATTACCCATATTCGTGAGTTAGGTTGTTTTGAAGACTTGTCCATAGATTGTTGTGAGGACACATTAATCGGTTTGTATGTAAACCTTGCCAATAGATTCCTATGAAGAATTTTTAATTTTTTTTGCACATAATCATTTTCCTACTTAGATGACTCTAACACTTCATGTTTCTCTCCATTTAGGCACTCTTTTCACATGACTCCTTTTTGTTAATTGCAATTTGTGTTTCTCTTGTTTTTCAACATTTTCTTTTAGATGTTAATCTTATATGGTTCATGTTATTACCCTATTAATCATTGACAACAATGTCACTTTCATGGTTTGTCAATTACAAATTAAAATCACATAAGTTTTTCATATTATATTCAACACTTTAAAGTTTTTCATATGAAAGTTGAGGCTGATGAATACTTATTGAGATTGAAATTGCAATGGTTAACATTAATAAAAATAATGTTTATTGTACAAAAATAACAATAAACATTAACAAAAATAATGTTTATTGTACAAACATTTTTCATTGAACCATAAATAATGTTGTTAAGGCTAATAGCACGGTGGAGAAAAGCATTACATTAATAAAATAAAAAAATCTTTATTGTGATAATAACATGGACCCATTGAAAAAGAAAAAATTAAATTATAATGAATTTATCATAACAAAAACTTTCCATCAAAATTGAAGATGAATCCCTTTGCTCTCTCGTCGTCTGGATTCGAACATGAGCACAAATTTAAAACCCCCGTTAAAAGCCGACTACAATTGATTGAAAGACTGTAAAATAATGTAATATCATTTGGATGGGCTTCTATATATTAATACATTAAAATACGAAGTGAGATGGTAAGAGTCACATCTATAGGTTATATTTCTTCGGCACTTACATTCTTAAAAAATGGGTATGTGAGGTTCTTACTTACTTTCTTTAAGATTCTGCCAAATTCGAGTTTTTTTTATATTTAAATTGCCATTAATTGTTCTGCAGATCTCAGCAAGAAATAGCGATTGGTATCACCAAACAGTGTTGAGGAATAAGTACAAGATAAAATTAGAAAATAAATAAATAATTAGAAAATAGATAATTGTCTTCAAAAAAAAATTAGAAAAAAATTCTTTTAAATTAAATGAAAACAATAAAAACACAATAAAATTAGAATTAGCAGGAAAAAAAAAAGGAATTGATCCATTTAAAAAAAAATTAAAGAAAATAAAAAAACAATATGAAAAAAAATAAAAAAACATGGAAAACAATATATCTATCTATCTATATATATATATATATATGTGTGTGTATATCTATTTTTTTTTTAAAACTCCATATATATGTAATGAAATTTTAGGGTTTATATTGAAACAAAATGACTATATATGATTTCTAATTGGACTTGGCTTCTTTAGAATATTGAAAAGAGAATTGGACATTGGACATTCAACTAGATTTGTTTGGGTGGTAGAATGGTTTTAATTAAATCAATACTTCAAAACTTTCATTTTTTTTAGCTTAGCTTAGCAAAGGCTCTAGCTCAAGTTAAGCATAATATACGACAGATTATTTCTTTGTTCCTTTGTAAGGGATCTAGAAAAAATTCATGATTTCATTTAGTAAGTTGGGATATGATTTCCAGGCCAAAAGTATTGGGTGGTTGGGGTTTTCGGAACATACATTGATTTTCCCAATCATTGGAAGTTAAATTGTTATGGTGGGGTCTGTTTGGTTCATGATCATGTAGTAAAGTGGCAGGTAAGAAGTATTTAAATGGAGAGGATGTGATCTTGTGGCTACATGGTGAAAAGTATAAATTTACTGCTCCTTCAAACTTTTGGAGGTGTTTCATGGATACAATGCCCGTGTCGAAAAAATGGCTAGTGTGGTTAGTGGGAAATGGAGATTGGGTTCTGATTGGGCAGGATCCCTTTATGGGAAGTGGATACTCCTATAAGTTATTGACTACTCTCATTCAACATTTAAAGGTTCTATAGGTATACCCTCTAGCTCATATTGGACAATCCTCTTTGTTAAATGTATCGGGATCTAGAATTGGTTATCCTCTGAATATCTCAATCTACAAGGTGAGAAGACCATGGAATGGAATGATTTCTTGTTGGTTTTGAGATGCAGTGGGGTTACACTTAATAGAGAGGAGTATTCTCCTATTTGGACTTGGAAATAATATAAGGGAGTTGTTATGTGAAGTTTGTGTATGAATCTTTGGTCACACAAAATG
This sequence comes from Picea mariana, assembly GCA_032191745.1. Taxonomy (NCBI): domain Eukaryota; kingdom Viridiplantae; phylum Streptophyta; class Pinopsida; order Pinales; family Pinaceae; genus Picea; species Picea mariana. The sequence goes on along the minus strand of JASDQU010335864.1, from coordinate 5,121 downwards.
TGGCAGTGGATAAAGAGTGGTGGCAGAGAGCCTTATCAAAATAACAGGCTATAGTCAAAATCATTTTTTATTGGTTATGTCTTCATGATCATATCCTAATTCGGGAGTACTATAGGCTTAATGGTGGACTTGGGCCTTCAGTTTTCATTTTATGTTTAAAAGATGAAGAGACTATAAAGAATTTGTTTGTGCACTGTGAGGTTACTCAATGTATCTAGAAGGAGGTTCATGCTCAATTAAGGATCAATGGATACTAGGATTTATTAACCTTGAATGAACATTTTCAGTCTCTATTTCTGACATTTTCGATGAACAAGGTGGTTCCTCTTTTTGTTCTATAGAGCATTTGGCATTATAAGAACACGATTTTGTTTGAGAATTTTTTCAGAAATGATTTTGGTTTATGTTCTAGGATTGTGTTGGCAATTAAGGAGATTCCTTGTGATATTGGGAGTGATAATCTTGGTTTTCTTATGAAACTTGTTTATTTTGGGGAGAGGCCTTGAGGATTTTTTGTTGGAGCTATTGGTGGTGGTGAGTGTGGTGTTGGAATTGGTTGAAAACCAAGTGGGATCCATTTCTATAGACTGCAACTTATTGTTGGTTTAGGTTCTAATATTAAAGAAGATTTTTTTGGATTGTTGGGTCTCTTAAAATTTTTGTTGATATGTCATATTGAAGAATTAATGGTGGTGGGATATTCCAATGTTTTATTTTAATGGTTTGTTGGAAAGTCATAATTGAATTCTCTAAACATACAACTTTGGATGAACAAGATCATATATCTCAAGCATATTTTTTGTTGGTTAAAGTTCTTTCATGTTCATATAAGATTCTTTGTCAAAGAAATATTTAGGGAAGCAGCTCATTTGGTTGGTTTTTGAGGTAATCATTGAACACTCTATGATCATCTCTGGTTCTTTTTTCATTTTGTGAATTATTTTGAAAGTCGGTTTCCTATTGTAGTTCCTTTTGTATAGACATTGATTTTGGTGTTTTGAAATAACATACTTTACTCTATGTAATAATGGTATGGTTGTATTATGTCAACTAATGTAAAATCTCATGTTTTTCAAGATTAGGAAATTTAGATGATAGAAAAAAAATATTCTTTGTTGGGATGATGTTTGGTTGATAGTTGTAGTCATGTCTCATGGTTGATAGTTGTAGTTGTAGACATGTTGTATAGTCTAAGTATGAAGTTATACCAGGGTAAGTTATTACCGATTTGACATTGGGTTACCTATCAAGTCAACATTTAAAAGGGTTTGAAATGAAAGTAAAGGTAGAAGCCAGGTCAGATTTGCACCTTGACCAACATTTGGTCTTGGCATTAAAACTAGGGCACATCCATTAATGGTAGATTGACCATCCTATTACTCTCTAGGCCTGTCACTATTTGAACCACCCACTGATGCTTTGACACTTCGGCCAACCTGCATGGAAAGGAGTGCGGTGGCGTACCCGATGTTCCTCCTACCCCAGAGAAGTTCAAGGTGCTAGTAATCTTTCATAAATAATCTCTTGGGTATCATTTTGCTTGGTCATTTCTCTGTTTATCCTCGCATCCGACACTAACATCTGGATCTGTTAGGAAATTCAGCTCTGTTATGACCTTGATCTCTATTATGGTGTTCGTCCTTGTCATGGCCTTCAACTCTGTGAGGGATATCCATAGGCATGGTGAGTACTCTATACCCTTCTTCGACAGTTTCTATAGGGGTTCTTATATTTTTTAGGGTTTTTCTTTACGATGTTGCTCTATCCAATAAGCGTGTGTTTCTAAGAGATAATACCCTAGGTATAAACACCCTATCCATTAGTTTCTTTGCAAATATAGTATGCATTCCATGGACTTATCTCCTTCATCTAAATAGCCTAACGTTCTCTGTGCAAATTTATGTGTATAAAAGAACATCTTTGTGAGTCAGTTTCTTTATATATATACACCTATACTTGCAATGCTTATTCTCTATGAAGTATCTCCCCATCTATGCATCATGCTTATCAGTAGAATAATATTTTAGTAATATATTGCTCTCTATGTGTAATACTTCCTCTGTCTCTGTATCGTGCTTATTTGTGGCATACGTATTTGGTGAAATATACTACATTCTCTGTGGAATACTTCCTTTGTATATGTCTCGTTCTTCTCTGTAGCATATTTTTGGTAACATATACTACATTCTTTGTGGAATACCTCCTTGTATATGTATCGTGCTTTTCTGTAGCATAGTTTTGATAACATATAATGCATTCTCTATGGAATACTTCCTCATATATGTATTGTGCTTCTCTGTAGCATAGTTTTGGTAACTTATATCGCATTCTCTATGGAATACTTCCCTTTATATGTATCATGCTTCTCTATAGCATAGTTTTTGTAACATATAACGCATTGTCTCTGGAATACTTCCCCGTATATATATCATGCTTCTCTGTAGCATAGTTTTGTTAACATATAATGAATTATGTGTGAATGCTTCCTCCCTATAAGTTTTTTTTAATGTATACTGTGTCCTATGTGGCACAATTTTTGTGTATAACCTAAAGTCTATGTGGGTCATTATATATTTATATATTTATTCAAAATTTCATTCTTTGAACCCTTTACTTAACTGGTTTCAGTCGGCATAAGGTGATATAGACTTGTATCCTTATCTCGAGTTAATGTGCAAGGAGGCATCATGAATCATGAGCCCTTGGTGAGGGTTGATAATGAATGTAGTCAAACGTTTTTAGAAAAACTTTGGACCTAGTAATAGTCCATTAAAACTTCTTCTGTTAGCTTCAATGTGTTTAATTCGCATTCAAAATCTTCTAAATCTTAATCACTATTTATTCATAATGCTCCAACCTAGTACCCGTGGATAAATTGCCATTGTTTAAAGGTTAAGTTTTTACCTTTGTAATACTTCTTTGGATACTTATTTCCATAACAAAATTATTTCTCTAATAATCTAGGTTAATTCATGAGAGGTTGTTACCTCTGCCATTGTTAATTTTTTCTCTGTGTAAAATTAAAAGAAACTTATTTTTTGTTTGTAAATTATCTATCTATGCTAGGGTTTTTACCCTTGCGACCATGAAATTACTTCCATATCTGAATTGGCCTTTTCCTGAAGTCCAACTTTATTTTTATAATTCGCCCATAGCCTTCTTTCTATTATCACTCTGCTTCTGTAGGGAGGAAAGTGAGTTATTGTTTCTTTTTCTTGTTCAAAACAAATGTTTACCTTAATGACTGCAATTATGTGTTTTCTTCTATAAATTTGTTCCCTGTATTTAGATATTTAAAATTGTACAAGGACAATGAAGCAACAAACCTTTTATTTACCATCATTCTTTTCTTTAAATTGCTTATGTGAAATTTTATATATGGATACAAAATTAGTGATGGGCCCCTTCTTCTTTGATAGGGTAACAATTAGTTGGTTACATGTCCACTTCTCCTCCTCCTCCTGGATCATGGATATATTACCTCAGAAAGAGCAAAGGAAATCTAATTTTCATTGGGACTCAAGATAGGTTGTGTCCTTGATTGATTTTTATTTATTTTCACAATAAATTAAATGTTAGCGAAGTGACTAAATCCTTGTTTTAATTCTCTTGCAGGTTGGAAGATTGGTGCACTCGGGTGAAGGAATAATTTTACCACAAAAGGTATTCGAGTTCCATGTCCTTCCTTCACCAACCTATGCACGCATCAACTTTGGTTACAAATAGATTATGTGTAGACTTCCTTAGAAATATGTTTATAGTACAAGAGTGACGCAAGCTCGCCCCTCACCGAGCCAGCTGCTCCACCAGGACCTTCTGTTTCTCACGGGCCCGAAGATTCAACCCTCTTGGCACTCCCTCGAGAGTCCCTTACCCACAGTAGGCTCCTTCCTCGGTGATTCCCCGCTTTCGGAAATCGGGAAATCGCAACTCGGGAGTTCGCGTTTCACGCGAACACAGTTCACATGCACAACCAAACCCCGAATCCCGAAACTCCGACTGCATGCCACCTGTCTTCCACTTACTCCCGGGGCCCACGATGCCACGTCACCCTTCGATGATTGACGGCCCTAGTTGATTCGGGAAATCGCCGGTCGCAATTTCAAAGAGCTTGAGCTCTTGTCTCCAGGAACGTCGAACGCCGAACCCCGACTCACAGGGATCCCACGCCACGTGTCCTCTCTTTGATCTACGGCTCAGGTTGACT
>JASDQU010335861.1:0-11456 GCA_032191745.1 Picea mariana | reverse complement strand
AGATAATGAAAAAAAAAATTAATTACGATGGGACGATATTCATTCGATCTGCCATCAATGTGCCCATATTTCCTACAATGTTTTGTAGCTGTTGCTATTAAAATTCTTACGGGACGTATGAGGCAACATTTTTTACAAGGGCAATAACATCTACCATCACCCTTTTCACCCGCTTTACTTTTTTCCCCACCTCTAACTATATTCTGTGACATTCTTCCGCATAACTTCTGCACAAAAATACCCTTTCGAAACCGTCGTTGTTATAGCAATATTGTCGCAACATCTTTAAATCGTCAAATATTTATAGTTCAATTTTAGGTCACCATCGTCGCAATTGCGACGACCGTGACCTAAAATATTTCTTTTTTTTTACCTATTTATTTGTCATATTTAACTGTCATTTATAATGGTCACTTATAATGGTCATTCGTAGCTCTTGCGAAGAACTTTGACCATATCAATTTAGACAAAGTACATTCGTCGAGATAGCGATGAATACAGGTGGATTTAGAAAAAAAATGAATAATTGTACTTTTTCTCTTGAATTTTGCGACGAAAGAGTACTTTCGTTGCAAGCAGTCATCATAAATTTTTCAATATGTAGTAGTGAGTTGAGCGTTTAAGGTCAAATTTCACTAGATTCATGGAGTTGCAAGGTAACCATGGAAAAAATTAGGTGAATTGGGCAAAAGCCCCGATTTCTTGGAAAAATCCATTGAAAAATTAGTTCATGGATGTTTGAACTTCAGGAAAGAGGTCAAATTGATGCGTGCAGGGCCAAAGTTGGTTGTGAGAAGGTTAATCCAGAATTTCTACACCAGTCAAGGGAGAAATTTCAAAATTTGGCGTTTTTAACAAAATTGGGAATTTTTGAATTTTTTGAAAATTTGGAATATTTTTTTACATGATGACATGAAGGCCACATGTCAGGTGATGTGGCAGAGGTGATGTGGATTTCCACAGTGGCAGATGGTAGGGGTTGTGGATAGGTGGAAAAGGCCATGAAGGAAAAAGGTCGAGAGTCAATTGCACGGGTGACGTCAAAGCCACGACATAAAGGTGATTTGTGTTACGAGGAAAATCTCTCTATGGCTAGGGGTAAAGCACAACAGACAGAAATGACTGCAGAAATCAACTCTAATATAAAGTATGATATATGAACAAATATGTTAGCAAGACAAGATAAAATGCCTACCTCGTCCAAACATTTGATGAAGTCCACCATTGAGCACTTGACCCAAAGCAATATACTTGCAACTAGTCCTCAACAACCAAGAAACACAAGCATATGGTGATAATATATAATGTTAGCACATTCAATAGCATAATCCATCAACATTAATAAAAAATATGGCTATGGAATAATAATTCAAATATTTGTGAGATATTAATTGGATGAGAAAAGAGTATTTCTATTAAGATATAATCAGTAGAAGTGAATGAGTTACAAACTTCTGTGTCGGCACAGTTCGAAACCGAGAAACTAAGTTCCTTCCAGTTGGGCCTCCACCACTTCAATCATCTACCAAAGACAAGATTATATAAGAGAGACAATGAAGTTATCAATCAATAAGGGAAGAGCTTTGGGGCTGAACAATGTGTTCAGACTTAAAGGACAAAGGGATGCAGACTCAATGTGAAGTGAATAATTTCTCCAAAGTAACTTTGCTTTCAAAGTTGAATTCTTTCTCCTCCTTTCCATAGCTCGGATTTGGCCCATTTATAGCCTTCAAGTGGAAATGAAGGGCCGATTCAGAATGTTTCTAGTATATGGAAGGCCAAGGATTATTGATCTCGTGACGTGACATGGAAACCCAACACCATTTTTTAATTTTGGGCACATTTCTCGATGTACACGGGATGTAGTGGTGCAACCTGCGTATACACATGTTGTAATATAGGCAGGGTGTGTATATGTGGAAAAATGATGTTTTTAGCTCTAGGATTTGCAAAAAGGGACTTCAAGTCTACATAGGGAAATGGAAAAAAGGCCCTATGTGCAAGATTGCATAGGGTGAGGCAAGTCTTGCTATAATAGATGCCCCCTAATGTGTGAGGTCAGAGGAGTATTTACGATGGCCGAAATACATTATAAAACCCAAAAGTGGAGTACTGGGGACCCAGCTGAAAGAACTATTTGTTCATTACAATATGTACTAACTTTGCATGCATGGCTGCCAATTTGAATTACACTGCAGATCCATGTGAAAATATATCAAACATTTGTCCATGGTTATGAATAGGAAATACAAAGGTGGTTGCATTCCAAAGGTTTTCATAGTCACGAACAAGGCCTAGTAAAATCAGTCTCAAAATCAATCTGAAGATATATGTATACATGGAGTACAATTTGATCTCCCATGATCACTGAAGTCACACAGGTATTGGTCCAATGAAAAGTAGTAACATCTCAGAAAATATGCGACTATAAATTGATGTCTTCAAGTCTTCTACACAATCTTCCAAAGGTGCAAGTCTACATCATGTGAATAAAGGAGTTGAGGTCGAACACAATGAGACTTCATTTGATTACCGCTCATTGAGGTATACTGTTAACAAACGCGAGAAAACCTATCGATGATGAAATTAGGTATCAAGGCACCAAGTACATTCTTACAAGTGTGAATAAAGGAGTCATGGTCGAACACTTGAAGAATCCATCGATCATGAGACATTGATGTATTCCCAACTGTCGATGGCGAGAGAACCTGCCACTAATGACTACAAGCCTCTAGGTACTCATAGGACTCTAGGTCTTGTCTCCAAAATAGATGAGTTGAAGTGGATGGAAGGAGACCCGCTGAAAGGAGAGAATTAAGGGATCTCTTATCATTTAACACGAGGTATAAAGCAGGAGCTTGATGATTTGAAGGAAATAGGATGAAGAAAATGTTCATGAACCAATGACCTTGTGTGTCTTTTGCGTGTGCCAGGTGTAAGAGGTACACTAAAAAGACCCTATGAATAACAACCAATGAGGAAAATTGCTGATAAAGGCCAGGAAACCACGAATAAGGCTAATGGCATCCAAGACACTGCATGAATCCTAATGTGTGAATAGATGTCTTGTCGTCAAAGACAAGGGAAACCACCTAGTCAACGACCAATGATGAAATGTAGACTGATGGGTTCAAGGTTACCTACCAATGAGGAAATTCAGACCAGGGCGCACAATAGGACTACAACTTCATGTGATTTTGAGAAAAAACTGAGGGTATGGTCGACATGCAAAGTTAAGAGTTATGAGGAATGGCCGACACGGGTTGATAGACATCCTTTAAACAAGAGCATGAGACATATGGAAGACTCTAGTAGCATAAACTCAATGATGAAACCATGAGATGCAGGAGGCATCAATCAAATTCTCCATAGGGACTGAAAGAGTAACCAGTAGGGGGAGTAAACTCTCTGTAATGATCTCAGCTTTCTAAAGTCATGCTAAACCCAAAATTATGATGACAAGTGGACTCAAAAAGTTTTTGCTTCAAAGGCGATACAATTGTTTCCAATAGAATATAATACTCCCTTCCCGCCCGTCTTTTTTTGTTTTTTCATAGTCAAATGAATGCTATGATACAGAGGAGGGAACGAGTGTTGCAAGTAAGAAAAACTAGTTCTAGTAGTGGAACGTACCTATGCTCAATGAAAGGAGGTGCATGTGGGAGATGGAAACTCGGGGGAATGTTACCTCTTGGGTATAGGGTGTCAAGCTGTGAAGGATATAAACAAGGCTCTACTTGGTTGAGGATGCAAAAATACTGGGTTTATAACGCAAAGCGAGAACCAACAATAGGCTCAATACTGCAAGCAAGGGCATGAGATGCAATCACAACTTAACGCCAAAAAATGTCCTTTTTCATAATCTTAGTCTACTTGGTTTGAAAAAAGGATAAACTTGTACCGAATAGATGTCCTTTAAAATCCAATTTATGAGTGTTAAAGAGACAAGTTCACTTGACAATCTTTTCTCTTATTGAAAACGAGTCGGAAAAGAGCTTAAATCAAACTCCCTTGGGAGTCCTCTAGGTATAGGTCATCATGTTTATGAGTGAGAAATGAGGTTCATCATAAAGTCATGTATTAGTTATAAGGGACTCCCGGTCCTATGGAAAAAATCTCTGCATGGGCACCAAATGAAGCAGAGGATCTAACTAGGGTACCCATGTTTGGTAAGTCTCTACCATTTGATAATGACACTTCTAGTAGTAGATAGAAAGTTTTGTGTCGCTAAAAATGGGTTCATACCTAGGCATATGAGTGACAATTATAGGACAATGCAAATGTGCATGATGGAATGGATACCTATCCTATATGTTGGGTAGCGAAAATACTTGTCTGAAGTTATGAACATTCGACATAACGCTGAAAACCACAAGAAACCTAAGAAAAAAATACAAAACCCAATTCAATCCACTGTTGTATTAGTCCATTAGGCGAAAATATTATCCGAAACTATGCAAAGTGGGTTAAAATTTGCTATAAATAGTTAAAAAAAACAAATTTACTATACCATTTTACTTTTTACCCCAAATAGTGGATTTTGGACCAAATTACCTTTGATCTTCAACTGGTGATTGCGGGAGATATGAGTGACGGAATCGACGACCGTCTGGACCAAGTAATTCCTCTTCCTCTCCTATTTCTTTTTAGTGGATCACATTTTGTATTAAGGTTTCAATTTTTAAGTTATTTAGGGTGCAAATTAGAAGTTTAGGTGTACGCGGGCTACTATTCATCGGGTCGCATATACGCGTGGTTATACACAGTTTTCTAAAAGATAGCCAGCATATACTCAACCCTATATGTGACTGTGAATGATGCAGCCCGCGTATATGTCCGTAAACATTTTTTTTTAGTGAATGCTAACTCAAAACATGATTTTTCTCTTGCAGGATGGTGCTAGAGTGGAGGGAAATGGAACATGAGGAGGTAGATGTTATTGTGGAAAGAGATCCAAGGGCCCAAATGGCCTTGAAAAGATGTGGGTTGTATAAATTTTGGGCTCTCAAAGGGATGAGGGCCCAAGTGAGATTTCTACATTTGCTCATGGATTACTGGGATCTAGATAGTGAGAGCTTCGACCTTGATGGGCAACCATTAAGGATTGAATTCGAGGATATTTATTTCTTGACGGGGTTGTTGCGTCGGGGTGAGGTGGTCAACCTCAAAGCCTAGGGAGCTGGGAGTGATATGAATATAGAAGAATACATAGATGCTCATTGCATTGTAGGGACTGAGAAGGTCGGGAGTCAACTCCCCATTCGAGCGATAAACAATCTAAGCCTCAAGATTGTTGTCCTCATTTTGACACGGATCACAGGATCAACTTCATTGCACCAGGCATCGAGGCCGCTTATGTTTTACTCCATAGAGTGCTTGAGACCCACGATGTACGATTGGTGCACCTCACTACTGGCTATCATTAAGAGCCAGTTGACAGAATGTAAACAGGGTGGTAAAAGGAACTTCAGGTTCACTTCTATCTTGTGTAGCTTTTTCTTCGAGCGGGTTCCAGGTTTGGGACTTAGAGTTGAGATCATTTCGCAAGGACCTTGCGATCCAGCCATGGCACGGTGGACCGAGGTGATGAGATGGCAGGGGGGAGGTAGGGTGCCCACACCCTACAACGATGATTTCTTTTACTGGTGGAGACATCAAGTCATTGCTTTGGATGACTACCCCTATGTAGGGATCAACTTCAGAGGGGACCCCAACATGCCATTACCACCAAGGACCGCCTACGGGGACATAAGTATGTCAAAGTTTTTTAAATATTTGATTTTTTTGATTTTTTGTATAGGAAAACAAAAATATCTCGTGGATGATGTTTAAGTACTAATTAGACATGTATGTGACACAAATGTAGGTCCACGATGGTCGGACAAGATTTCATGACATCGTTGAAGGCATTGGGGAGATGAGGCAGCGAGAGGAGAAGCAAAGAGATTCCTTCAAAACGTGTAGGGAAACCTATCTCGTTTGACACAAAGTATTTCGATGGTTCAGGTGGAGGATCTGCCGGAGGCTATGCAGCGGCAGGTGGTAGGCGTTCCCAGAGCTTAGGTGTGACTCTTTATGACCGAGGTGATGAAATGACAGGGGGGAGGTAGGGTGCCCACACCCTAAAACGATGATTTCTTTTACTGTTGGAGACAATAGGTCATTGCTCTGGATGACTACCCCTACGCAGGGATCGACTTCAAAGGGGACCCCGACATGCCATTACCACCAGGGACCGCCGACGGGGACATAGGTATGCCAATTTTTTTTAAATATTTCATTTTTTTGTATTTTTGTATAGGAAAACAAAAATATCTTTTGGATGATGTTTAAGTACTAATTAGACATGTATGTGATAGCCTTCCACGATATCGTCAGAGGCATTGGGGAGATGAGGCAGCGAGAGGAGAAGCAGAGAGAGTCCTTCAAAATGTGTAGGGAAACCTGTCTCGTTCGACACAAAGGATTTCGATGGTTCAAGTGGAGGATCTGCCAGAGGCTATGCAACGACAAGTGGTAGGCGTTCCCAGAGCTCAGGTGTGACTCTTTTGGTGTCTCACAAATGCCGTAGTTTGTTATCATGAAACTCATCCGGCGCCACAGGTGTAGATGTCACGACGTTTGTATTATCAGCTGTATATGTGTATTGAGGGTGTTAGCCCCAATTTTGTACTATAAACATCATATTTTTTGAAATATATATAAAAACATGGTTCTTCAGCCTTACTTATGTTACAATGTGTACATTGATGAGAAAATTTTCTTTGCTTTAGTTATGTGACAAATGCCAATCTAAAATGAAATTAGCATATGCACCAGATACATAATTAGAACTTCTAGGTATGTGATGGTAAGTAATAAAATCAAACTGTCGTTCTAAAAGGCGTACCATTAAGAATCGTTGGAGTAACATAGGGTCACACACATGGTAATTGTCGTTCAACTAACATACTACTAACTGGGAATCCAGGCGAACCTCTAAAGAGTGAATACCATGCGAAATGGCATTAAGTAAAAGTTCTATAACAACACTATATTAGACCACATTATTCATGGATGGACATAGGCATACACCACTTGAATACACCAGTAGACCCTCGGGTGAGTAAACAACCCAAGCGGCGGAAACCAAGTTCTGTGTATGACGTCTGGCTCCATTTGCGAATCCTAAGTAGACCAAATACTCCGTTGACATATGCCAAGCAAGGGAAAACTCGATAAGCAAGATGAAGACAAAAAATAAAGGGAAAAATATATACACTAAATTACATTAGTATACAAAGAGTTACGCCCAAGCTTGGGGCTTAAGCGTAATATCTTTTCAAGTAGATTGCATTCCTGGGCTAAGACAACATGTTCCCTTCATAATCTTCTAATTCATAGGATCCTTTTTCTAAGACACGTCGCACAATATAGGGACTATGCCACATGGGTTTGAACTTGCCTACCCCTAATGGTTCTTTGGCTTGATCATATAAAAGGACCAAGTCACCCTCAGCGTACAACCGAGGACATACAGACTTATCGTATTGGACCTTGACATGTCTTTTATTCGCTTCAATAGTCATAGAGGCATCTCAACTCTACTCATGAAGGCTCTCCAGGTGCACGAGGCGTCGTTTGAGATCGAAAGTGTCAGATAGGATCACAACTGCCAATATAAGAGAAGGGATTTCACATTCAATAGGTAAGATTGAATCCACACCATGTACTAACTGGAAAGGAGAAAAATCGGTGGTAGTCTTGATCGAGTTTCGGTATGCCCAAAGTGCGGGATATAGCATGATCTACCAGTCAGATTTGCTCTGGCTGATAGTTTTCTGTAAAATGGTATTGAGAGACTTGTTTACGACCTCTACATGTCCATTTTCTTGGGGGTAGTAAGGGGAAGAATGACCATGCTTAAACCCCAGTTTAGCTGCTAGTTCTTCCATCATTTCATTCTGAAAGTGACTGGCATGATCAATGACAATCTCACTCGGGATTCTGAACCTGGCAATAATTTGATTGAATACAATGAAGGCGGAAGTCTTCCCGTCGGATTTAACTGTAGGCATGGCCTCAAACCACTTAGTAAAGTAGTCTACGACCATGATAATGTGTTGATGCCTCCCAGCCGAAGTTGGGTTGCAATCCACAAAGTCCACCCCCCACTTGATGAAGGGACCGACGGTAATGACTCGATGGAGACGGGCTGGATGCGAGTGCATTTTCTGAGTGAACACCTGGCAGGGGTGACACTTCTTAACCGCTTCAACACAATCTTTAAAGATAGACGGCCAAAAATAATTAGTTCGAAAATTTTTCTAGGTTGTCGCAAGCCCGAATAGATGACCACCACAAGCCCCACTGTGGCAATCGTTTAGAACTAACTCGGCTTCTTTGTGAGTTAAGCAACAATGCAAGATATTGTCTATTCCTCGACGATACAAAGTGTTATCCAGGATAAGGTAATTCTTAGCTTGGTATCGTATACGTCGTCGATCATCTCGCGAGAGATGTTGAGGGAACTTCAAAGTTTGAAGATAGAGAACAATGTCTCCATACTAGGGGTCGGATGACAAGACAAGGAAAATGTGTTCATTCGCAAAAGAATCAACATGAACAACATCCTCGTCCAATCGTGGGAAGTCGGATATTAACTCTGCAAAGACTAGTGATTTCATGGATTTCGTAGAAGCAAAATCGAGATTGAATTCTTGTAAAATGACAATCCATTTATTGTAATTTCCCCCTATGATACGCCTGGTAAGGACGCATTGAAATGGATTGGCATCGACAACCACAATATTTTTGCAAATAAATATATAATGGCGTAATCATTGGACTGCGTGAATGACAACCAAAACAAGCTTTTCAACGTGAGAATATTTGAGCTCAAGATCGACTAAGTTTCGACTAATATAGTAAATGACGTGCTCGTGGAGCTCATCATCCTCCTAAATCAATACCATACCAATCGTCTCTTCATATGTGGTGACATAAAACATGTAATATCTACTATAGTCAGGAGACTTCAGCAGGAGCATTGATACCAAGGCTTTCTTCAAAGCATGGAAGGATTCCTGGGCTCGCTCATCCCAGATAAAAGGGGTGTCCTTCTTCAAGAGATGCATGAAACCCTTAGTAATATTGGCATAGTTCACTATAAACCAACGTAAAAATTTAGCTTTCCCATGTAAACCTTGAAGTTGTCAAATAAAGCACGAGGGAGGCAATCAAAGTATTGCCTCAACCTTTAACGGATCTACCATGATCCCAGTCTCAAAGTCTAAAAATCCTAGAAGACATCCTGACCTAACACAAAAGATGCATTTATGAGGGTTCAATCAGATGCGATAATGACGAAATCTTTCAAAAACTAGTCGAAGGTTCTTAGGGTGATCCACTCTCTTACGAGAGTGAGCAGCAAGATCGTCAAGATAAGCTTCGACTATATGCTTGAGATCGTGAAAGGCAAAGGTCATAGCGTGTTGGAAGGTTGCTCCAACATTTTTAAGGCCGAAAGGAATCTTCTGGTATGCGAAAGTACCCCAAGGACAAATAAATGTCGTATTATGTTGATCCTTGGGTTTAATCTGAATTTGGTTATACCCTAGAAATCCATCCATGAAAGAAAAAACTTTGCTTCCCGCACACTCGTCGAGGATTTGATCGATGAAAGGTGTCAGGAAGTTGTCCTTAGGACAAGCTTTGTTCAGGTCACGAAAATCCATGCATACATGGATGGTTCCTTGCTTCTTATTCACAGGAACAAGATTGGATACCCTTTCACTCAAGGGAACCGGGTACATGAGGCCAACATTAAGCAATTTCTCTACCTCTACCTTAATAGCAGGGGCCTCCCAGGGATTGATAGCTCTAACACGTTTTCAAACACGCTTAACATCCCGGTAAGTTTTAATCTCATGTTCGATGATTTGAGGGTCGATTCCCGACATCTCTTCATATGACCAAGCGAATACATCTCAGAATTCCTTGAAGATTTCGGTGTAGATCAAGATTTCTTCTGGCAAACAATCTGCACCGATGTGTACATTTTCAATCTTGCCAGGGGTATGAGAGATATCGATCGTGACAGTAGGTGAGATACTCGCAATATTTCCTTTGGAATAAATGTCGTGCATATCAAGTGGAACTACGACGTGACCAAATATCTCGCTCAGAGTAGATCTAAAGTCATCTTGTTCGATTCTAGCAAGCTTTGGGAGAAAATAAGAACGATGATGCTTATCATCCTAAGGTTTGTCAGAACCATTTATGGCTTCGATGATAGTCTCATCCGAGGGAAAATTCTCATCGAGGAAGTCATGTGAAAAAGACGACGAAGTGGCCCACATGGGCTCAATAATAGGATCCTCCTCGTCTGTCTGTGAGGTAATAGGATCGGGATCCGTGGAAGAGTCAAGAACAACTTGATATGCTATCTCTGTTGCTAATAGTCACATGGCCATTCCAGCATGTGACTAACCTTCACAGGACATAGTTGAGGAAGGTAGGGTCCAAAGATCGTTAAAATAGGAAGTGCGGAAAGGAACATACCTCTTTGACGAAACGGGCCTACTGGACATGGTGTAAATATGGTGAATCGATGCCATGAAGTCGAAGGTACCCATAAGGGATGAATACATTCTTACATCGATATTCTTAGCTGCCAGTTGAGAATTATCGACCACGAGGATCGACGGTCCAACAGATGCACTGGGGCTAGAATATGCAAAGGACAACTGATCGATCATTGCAATCTTCCCATCGTGAGGAAAACAAAGAGTACATAAGATAGAAGATACGATGGCAGTCATAGCGTAAGTCCAATTGCATCCTAGTAACAAGTTATAATCGAGGGGTGCATCAACCACCTTGACATCCACCTCTACCGTCTTCCCACCTAACTGAACCGAAAAAGTAGTAAGAATACCATGAAGGTGGAAGGAATGACCGTCAAAAGAAGTCAACATGGTTGGAGACTGAGAGAGAGTCAGAGAGACGAGGGATTTCCAACAGACCAGGGACATCACACATGTTGCAGCGCCTTCATCAACAACAATACGCTTGATGTTATACTTCGAGTAACCGACATGGATTTGGAATGCCACATGGTAAGGCAAGCGAGGCTTCACATCTGTGACGTCAAACTTGATAACTTTTAATCCACTAGGATCTAGATCTCCCAACACAGATAGCTATTGGTTGTGTAGCTTGATTATGTTCCTGATTCAGAGGTCCTTTCTTTCACCCGTGTTTATACCCCATGAAGACTTTACACCCCAGAAGTATGTACACTCTTCCACGCGGGGGAGTCAAGAGGGGGGTACCCCCTATGCGGGATCTGGGGGGGCCTATTCCCTTGGCTGGGGGGTTCAGAGGCGAAGCCCCCAAAGGAAAAATTGCCTTGTAAATGTATATTGTAATTTCATTGTAAATCTGGACCATTCATTATAAGGTCACAGATCTAA
>JASDQU010335855.1:1797-12645 GCA_032191745.1 Picea mariana | reverse complement strand
CTTACAGACACTTAACGAAATTTTTCTTGAAAAATCGCAGCTTGTATGTTGTTTTGATTTTGTGTAAAATTAGTAGCAAGAGAAGGGTCGACCACTGCCAAAAATTTGACAAGTGGAATGTGAATGACCCAGCTTCAGCAGAAGGATTCATAGTATTTTTTAACAAGGCTAGAGATAAAAAATACATGCAGTACTACTCGGATTCTAGGTGTTCCTGTAGAAGTCTCCATAAATATCAACCCGTTTTCCTTTTCCAATTGTTGTTACTGCCCTTTTGTGAGAGAGATATGGAGTTTGATAGGCTTGTTCTCAATAGTTATCATGTGTGCTCTAAATTCAACGCCAATAGTCAAGTCATGAACATGATGAAAGCATTTATCGTGATGAAACTCCTGCCAGGAATAGTCTTATATGCAGAGGATTGATCCCACTTCCGGCCGTAGGATCAACAAAGGAAACTGATTCTGAATCTACTGAAGTGATTTTGGATGCTTCTCTTACAAAAACAATAACAAAAGGTTTATGTAAGAAGGGTGATGCAATTGTTTCTTTACACTGCATAGGAGTGGCCTTTGTTATGAAGATCTGTGATGTGAAGTGTTTTAGTTTTCTACAACAAAATAATATGTGGCAAGTCTTGGGTCGTTCTCTTTCGCTACACTTTAGTGCTTCTTTGGAGACTTTGGCCAACCAGAAAGATCTCTCGTTGATATCAACAAGACCTGACAATTTCTCAGTAAACAGTGATGCTAAGGCTTGTAATATGAAATCTCAAATATAGTTTCCAGCTGATCTAAGCTCATAGAACTATATCATAGAGAGAGAGCAGAGAGAGAGAAGGAAAGCCTGCGACTGCGATAGCATGGGATTGCCTTCATGATTAAAAATATGGAAATTTTATTAGTTTGATCTTTATGTAGTGATTTTTTTTTTTTTGGGTAACATTTTGTTTGTAACTCAAAGTACTTTTACTTTGAGGGGGGGTGAAATTGGTTTTACCAAAGTTTGCAAGAGCATTGTAAGGAGTAAAATTTTGAAAGTTATCTGGAATTTGACTAGAGACAAGTGCAAATCTCAGTCATTTTCTCCTGCTTCAACGACTATACGAGGGTCAAGGCCAAGCCCTGATAGATCGTTTTTGCGTGATGCATGTGGTGTGTTTCTCATATTGATATCTTTTTCTTGATTATTTTTTGGTGCGAAGATTCACCACTACAATGTCGAAGTTAATTAATTTGCTCTCTGATTCCAATAAACTTGAAGGGACAAAATCATACAAGACATGGAAACATCTCATTGAAAGCACTCTCATTTATAATGAACTTTGGTGTGATATATGTAATGAAGATACTAAGCCAAATAAACCTACAGATGTAGCCACACTGGAAAAATGGGAAATTTAACATGCCAAAGCATTAGCACTCATCAAATCTTTAGTTAATGATGAGATGTATGTCCACATTGAAAATACTATTGATGCATGGTCTGCTTTGAAAATTTTTAAGGATTTATTTGATACTCAGCCTGAATCAAAGAAAGTTGATCTTCAATTAAAGCTTCTCCAACAAAAATTGACTGAAGGAGGTGATGTACATGAATATATTTCCAGACTTAAGAACATTAAGCAGGAAATAATACATGCTAGTTTTCAAGTAGTAGATGATAGTTTCATGATCACAATTTTAATTGCTGGATTTCCTTCTTCCTATAGACACTTTTTGGAAACTTTACAAGTAACTGGAAAGTTAGAAAAACTAAAGTTTGATGAGCTAAGTGAAATGTTATCTCAACATGAAAAAACTTTTGGAAAGAAAAAGCAAGTTGGGGAAGATGTTTTTTTCACAGAGGATAGCACAAGTAAATTCTCAACTGACAGTTCTAGAAGCAGAGGAAGAGGACATTTCAATCAAAATCAAGAAACACATAGTTTACAAGGTCGTGGTTGAAGCCAAAGTAGAGGAAATAGTCAAGACAAAGGCTATTTTCAAGGCAGAGGAAACAGTCAAGGCAAAGGTTATTTTCAAGGCAGAGGAAAAACTCAAAACCGAGGTCAAAAAAGAGGAAGAGGACATAATTCAGGAAGAGGAAGAGATTTAAGTCAAATTGTTTGTAGAAGATGTAACAAAGTTGGTCATTATGCAGAATATTGTTCGAACTTCCATTGATAAAATTTCCAAGTTTCATCAAAACACAACACAGTTTGCAAATGATTGAGATGACGATGGTTCAAAATATTTCTTTATCTCATCTTCAACATTACTTATTTCCACCTAGCTTCAAAGTTATTATGAAGATGCTTGGATTTTAGATTCAGGAGCATCTGAACACATGAATTTCAAACGTGACTTCTTTTGGAATTTTCAAGAATGTCATCTTAATTTTGTCTTTCTTGCAGATAATACCAAACATACTCCTTATGGAAAAGGTGTAGTTAAAGTTTATTTACCTGACATTGGAGAAAGAATGATTTCAAATGTATGGTATGTACTAACCTTTAAAAAGAATTTGTTTTCTTTAGTCACGATTCTACAAGCAAGAGATCAGGTGATTATGGAATATGGATTAGTTAAGATTAATTCAATCAAACAGAATATGAAAACAGTGATGATAGGTTATGAAGATGGAAAACTATTAAGGATGAAAGGGACAGTTATTCCAAGGCATTCTGACTTTGTAGGAGCGGTAAGTACATGTATTTCCCCTATAAGATTGTGGCATGTAAGATATGGACATCTAAACTTTGAAAGTATCTCTCAATTGCAAAAACAAGGGATGGTTAAGGGACTTCCAACTTTCAAAAAGGAAAATGCAAAATGTGAAGTTTGCATTTGTGGAAAACAAAGTCGAGAGAGTTTTCCAACAAGTTCATGGCATGCAAATAGGCGGTTGCAACTAGTTCACAGTGATGTTTGTGGACCACTACAAACTTCTTTAGGTGGTTGCAAATATTTTTTACTCTTTATTGACGATTTCAGTAGAATGACTTGGGTTTACTTCTTGAAGCAAAAGTTAGAAGCATTTGAAAAATTTAAATTTTTTTGCCAACTTGTTGAAAATGAAGTTAAAGAAAAGATGGGCACTCTTAGGACAGATAATGGAGGGGAATTCACTTCTAATGAATTCAAAACTTATTACGCAGACAATGGGATAAGAAGACATCTTACAAATGTCTACACTCCTCAGCAAAATGGAGTCGTAGAAAGAATGAATCTCACCTTGTTAGGAATGGAAAGATCCATGTTAACCTTTAAAAAGTTAAGTCCTACATATTGGGCAGAAGCCATCCATACAACTATCTACTTAAGGAACAAATCTCCAACTACTTCTTTGGACGAAATCACACCTTATGAAGCATGGTTTGGTTTCAAACCTCGAGTTAAACATCTCAGAGTTTTTGGATCAATATGTTATGCCTTAGTTCCGAAAGAAAAAAGAACTAAGCTTGACTCAAGAAGCTTGAAATGGAAAATGATTGGGTATTTCGATGAGAAGAAAGGGTACTAACTGTTGTCCAATGGAAAATTTGTTGTAAGCATGGATGTAATTTTTGATGAAACTGAAGGCAAGAGTGCTGAAGAAAGATAAAGTCTTCTTCAAAAGTTAGAAACTAAAGGCAATCAAAGAAAAGGAAAAATGAAAAGTCAATCAAATTCACAAAATTGGTATGAACTTGATTTTCCTTCATCTGAAGATGATACATCCAATCCATTTACTTCAATAACACCATCTGGGTATTCCAGCAGTTCATCAGCATCTCCTAGCAGCGACAATTCATCTGACATTGATTCTCCACCTCTAGAATCTTCAACTGATTGACGGACATCAGTTTACATTAATCCAAATTACAATAATGGTAATTCAAATCCCCAAACAAGTGAACATCAACTACCAAAATGGGTAGTTCAACTTTTGAAAGATATAAGGCCTAATGAGAAGAATACAACAGGAACAAGGGGGTCACACGGAAGTGAAAGAAATTTTGCCTTGATAAAAAATGATTTTACTGAACCTTCCACATACAAAGAAGCAGTCAAACATAAAGAATAGAAAAAGGCTATGTTTGAAGAGTATTAAGCAGTAATTGATAATAACACTTGGAAACTTATTGATTGTCCTAAGAGTGTTAAACCCATTGGATGAAAATGGGTTTACAGAATTAAATACAACCAACATGGAGAAAGTATAAAGCAATACTTGTGGCTAAAGGTTTTCCACAGAAGGAAGGAATTGATTATGAGGAAACTTTTTCTCCTACAACTAAATGGAACACCATCTAATTAACACTTGCATTGGCCGCTCCGAATGGTTGGAAAGTTCATCAAATGGATGTAAAAAGTTCTTTTCTCAATGGAGACTTACAAGAATATGTATATATGAAACAACCACTAGGTTTTGAAATTAAAGGGCATGAACATAAAGTTTGCAAATTAATCAAGGCTTTTATGGGTTAAAGCAAGCTCCCCGAGCTTGGTATACCAAAATGGATGAATACCTTAGGAAATTTGGTTTTCAACGAAGTGAATCTGATGATAATTTGTATATACGTCAACATGGTCCATATCTGGTGATTCTTGTTATGTATGTAGATGATTTGATCATTACTGGAAACAATGATGATCATATTGCATAGGTGAAAAAGGAGTTACATTCAGGTTTTAAGATGACATATTTGGGACTACTTCATTACTATCTTGGAATTGAAGTATTCCAACGTCCACATCATATTTTCATTTCTCAGAGTAAGTATGCAGCAAAAATTCTTCAGCGATTTGGAATGTAGGATTGCAAACCATCTCTTACCCCTATGGAGCAACACCTGAAACTTTCAAAATTTGAAGGGGGGGAAATGGTAGATAGCACTACTTATAGACAATTAATTGGAAGCTTGATTTATTTGACAAACACTCGACTAGATCTATGTTATGCAGTCAGTTTTCTTTCATGCTTTATGCAGCAACCACTGGAATGTAGCCAAAAGAGTTCTTTGATATATCCAAGGAACAAAATATTTTGTTCTTCTTTACAAAAAGACTAAAAATTTTGTACTTGGTGGATTTTCAAATGTCAACTTTGTTGGAAGTATTGATGATCGATCATCAACATCAGGTTATTTAATGAACATGGGTTCAGTAACAGTGTCTTGGAGTTGTAAGAAACAAGCTACAGTGGCCACTTATTTAGCAGAAGTGGAATACATCTCAGCATGGGAAGCAACATGTGAAATTGTTTGGTTACACAAAGTTTTGCAGGACTCAGGCATTTCTCTAGCAGAAGCTACATCATTATTCATCGACAACTAGTCAACCATTAAGATTGCTAAGAATCCGGTTTTTAATTCAAAGACAAAGCATGTGGACACCAAGTATAATCATATCAGATCACTCATTGCAAGGGATTTCATCAAGCCAACTTATTGTCCTTCGGAAGATCATATCTCCGACATTTTCACGAAACCTCTTAGTAGAATAAAATTTACTAAGCTCAGGGATGAATTTGGTATCTATTGTAATGTATCTTTGGATCATAGGGGGAAATGTTAGATGATCCAAAATACAAATAGCATAGTTTAAAAGCCAGGATAAAATAATTATTATTTTAGAATATTAAATTAATAATCTAGAATATTTGATTAATAATTGGAGACATTTAGAAATAGAATATTGTTGTGAAAGATATGACTCTAGAAAGGTGTCGTATCTTAGGATCTAAATTAGGAGTATAGTTAGAAGATTGCTAAAATAGAATTTATTGTAAATGGACACTTGTTTATTTAATAAGTGATCCATAACTAGATTTTGTTAGGACATTTAGCTTATATATAGCTCATTGCAAGAGTGCTGGTGTGTTCGGGTGTAAACTCTTGCAAATTCTCATATGGAATTTCTTTTCCTATTTAATAAAATTGTGTGTCTGAGGAAACTTCTGCCATTAGGATTCCCACGACATGTCAGCAGTAGGAAGAGGGGTGTACAGGCCCTGTTTATTAGTGGTCGATTTGGAAATAGCGCAGGCAATGCAAGACCTAAAATATTTGCTGACATTCTGTCGAAGTTTCGGCCAGTAGAAATGTTTCTGCATCACTGCCATTGTCTTTTCGACGCCAAATTGTCTTGTCATCTGACTGTAGTGAGCATCCCAAATCATCTTTGCGCACTCGCTTGATGGAACAAAGAGATGGCCCAGATGGCACAACAACCCGTCTTGAAGATGGAAATTAGCGACCACTGATTTGGCACCCAACATTTGGTAGGTGGTGGATAAGTCAGGGTTTGTCTCGTAGAGGTGGGGCCATCCAAAGGTCTTGTGGCTGCAAGAGTCTAGCACCATGGTGAGTGTCGCGACTAGAGGTCGACTGAGGAAATCAACAACTCAGTTGGTCATTCCTGTTTTATACTTGATGTTGAGGTGGAACTACTGTAAGTATGTGGACCACTTATGATAGTGGTCATTCTGCAATTTTCCTTGGGTCTGCATGAACTGTAGTGCCTTGTGATCAGTGTGGATGATTGTCTCATTTCCAAAGATGTAATGTCTCCACTTGCGACAGGCTTGCACAATGGAGTACATTTATTTGTCATAAGTAGGGTACTGACGGACAACATCTGATAGTGTCTCACTATGATATTCCATGGGGTGGCTGTGTTGAGTGAGAATGATGCCCACAACATAGTTTGAAGCATTTGTCTCGATCTCAAAGGAATGTTGCAGGTCCGGTAATGAAAGTATTGGGGATGAGCATAAAAAATTCTTCAAGTCATCGAAGGCTTGTTGTTGGGACATAACCCACACAAAGTTTTCCTTACCGCCACCCCTGGTTACTTGGCTGAGGGCCCATGCGATATGAGAGAATCCCAACATGAACCTGCGATAGAAATTGGCAAGGCCCAAGAAGCTCCAAAGTTTAGTTAGTGTGGTTGGGGTTGGCCAGTCACAGATGACCTGAATCTTGGCTAGATCCACATGCACACCATGTTGATCAACGATGTAGCCTAATTAATGGACCCTGTCCATGCTGAAGGAGAATATTTCCAAGTTTGCATATAGTTTGTGTTGTCGCAGGGTGTAGAGAACCTGCTGAATATGCTACAAATGTTCATCCCAAGTCTTGTTGTAGATGAGGTTGTCATCCAAATACACCACTGCAAAAGTATTGGTGAAAGTTCGTAGGATATCATCCATCATTCTCATAAAATTTGCTGGAGAATTTGTCAAACCAAAGGGCATGACTAACCATTCAAAAAGACATTCTTTTGACTTGAAGATAGGCTTCCATACATCTGTCTGTTCTATTGGGACCTGGTGGTAGCCAGACTTCACATCAATCTTACTGAAGTATTTATCCCCCATGAGCTGATCAAGGAGGTTGTCGATTCGGGGAATCGGGTACCGGTTTCGAACTGTGATTTTATTCAGGGCCCGGTAATCAATGCAAAGTCTCCAGGTCCCATATTTCTTATGCACCAGCACGATTGGTCTCCCACAAGGTGATGATTTGGGACGTATGTGCCCCTTGTGGAGCAGTTCTTGGATCTTCCTCTTTATCTCCTCATTTGCTAACAGAGAGCGAAGGTAGACTGGCCCATTGGGTAGCGGTGCGCCTGGGGTCAGATCAATGGGATGCTTGGCTTGATAGTGCAGAGGTACCCTGGTAGGAGAGGAAAAGATATTTGAGTATTCTTCCATGAACTTATCCACTTGCTTGTGTTGTGTGGAGAGATCAACCATGGAGGCCCTGGATGTGGCTGCGATATTTCTCTCACTCTGAGAGAAAATCATGAAGAAGAAAAATTTCCCGATCTGAGAGATGACCTTCCTGCACTTCTTGGGAGAGATAAAAAAAATAGCACTAGGAGGGACTGCCTCAGGTATCCTATACAATTTCCTGTTCAAAGTAATAATAACACTACGAGGTCTAGACTCATATACAACATGACGTTTCCATAAAGAAGGTTGGCCCAAAAGGACATTACAAACTTCGAGAGTAGAAACATCACACAATACATCGTCTTTGAAGGGCTTGATGTCATATGACAGTTGACACTGTTGGCTCACATGGAGATCGCTTCCTTGGCAGAGCCATCCAATGGTGTAGGGTTGTGGGTGTGGTGTTGTTGGCAGGGACAACCGCTTGATGACCTTTGTTGAGATGAGGTTCTTATGGCTACCACTATCAACGATGAAGTGCAACGGGGTTCCTTTTACCCACATATATGAATAGAAGAGGCGCTCACCTTCTTATGGCTCGTTTGGTTCACCAGGCTGGAGCTTGGTGGTAGAAATGGTGGAAATGGGTTCCACGTCAATGACCCATCTCCCCCTTTCTGGTTCTAACTCAGAGTCAGAACTCGCATCTGATTCAAAGGCTTTCACTTCGGCCACCATCGAATTCTTTGAGTGACAGTTAGTAGTGTTATGCCAAGGGATCTTATGGAAGTCTCACCACTTCCTTGTATCTTTCTTTGTCTTTCTGGTGTCCTTCTTTACTTGTGGCTTGGACTAGTTGTCTTGATACTGTCCATCTTTTCTTTGTCCTTTGTTTTGTGGGTTGGGGCCACGCCTTCCCTAACCATCCATCATCTCGTTCCTCTATTATGTGAGGGCTTCCTCAAGAAAAATTTTGAAAGGATATCTTGTCCCATCATATTTCATTTCTCCTGCCATGAGAGGTTGCTTGGGCATGCGAGAGATTTTGTCCTCAAGAGAAACAAGCTTGAGACCCAATTCTTTGTACCCTGACCTCGTTGGGGACATGCATTAAGAAGACAACAAGATTATTTCTATGATACCACTAATCCAGATTTTATGAGCAGAATGAAATGAATACAGATTATTAAAAGATGATTAACACAAAATAATAGAGATACAGTTAAACTAGTTTTCTATTCAGTAAGGAAATAAGTTGAAACTGTAAAATGCAACAGAAAACAAGCTTGATGGAATGGTGGCGACTTATCTCTGAGAAGAGATGTGACAGTTGCGCTCATTCACAAGAACATGATTACAATGAGGCTTTGAAGGCCTTTTTACAATAAATAGGAATTTCAAAAACCCTATACATCTAAAAACATAACCCTAGGAGATGAAACACCAAAATTCATGTGGGCCCCGTTTGGGTAAGTTAGTACATCAACTTCCTGGGGTCGTAACTTTTGCATACGATCTTCGTATTAGGTGCACGATAGCTGGTTGGAAAGGTATCATCGAGGATATTCATTTTGGGGGCTTAATCATAGCCTTTTTCCATCATTAAGAAGCTCAATCCCGAAAAACATTCATTTAGGCCCTCAAAATGGTCCCGTAACTTAAAAATTGCTAAAAATAGCAAATTGCCAAAACTTCTAGAAAATTGTTTTGAGTGAGTTGGAAAAGGTGGGTGGCCACCGATATCCACCTAGATCATCTACATGTGGTCATAATCACATAATTTTTTCCTACCTGTTATCAAATAATCAATGAAATGTGACAAAATGCAAGCCAATAAATTCCTTATTCCAAAATTGTCATTTGAAGGCTAAAAAGGATAGCCAAAGGCTAGAAAGGTAAGCAAAAATGGATGTAAATTATCCTTAAACCTTGATTAAAATATGACATTGTTGGAGCCCATCATCTCCCCCCAACCAAATATATTGCATGTCCCCATGCAATTTCCTCTACTCATCTGGGCCCAGGGAGTTTATGGTGAGGACTCCAAGCATATAGTGCTCCAATGGTAGGAGGGATGACTCTCCTCTTCTATTTCATTGTAGCCCATTCTCTGGCTGACAATGTTCTAAAAATGATCTTCTCCTTCTCCTTATACATGGATCCACAAGATTGGGACGTGAAATCTAATCCCAATCCAGTTATTTCCATGCACCTTGAGACGATCAACATACCTCTGGAATTGGTCTAATGTAACTTCATATTTGGTATTAGTGAATGGATATTTTATGCTCATCTCTAGAGTCATAGACTCATTTCTTATTTTTAGGAACATGATAGTCTCTAGCCTGATCATGATTATCCATTGTTCATAGGTATAAATAGTTGGGTTATGTGCTTCTTGGAGGGAGGACACAAATTATAGTATTTGGACTTTATCAACCCTATTTGTGAATAACCGAGCAGGTTGTGGAGCTCCTCTAGCCCATAAATCATCATTCCACTATGTAAGTTCTATAAAAGAGAGTGCATTTTGTTGGCAATTTCAGTTAACAGAAAGAAAACTAGCGTATACTTGTCATTGATGGCAAGTACAGTTGTGGTTGCAGTGATGACAATAGCAATGAATAGCAGCGCAGCAATTATCGGGAGGAGAAGAGTCAGTGACCGTAGGATCTTATTAAAATTTCCCGAAAGAACAATAGCCGTCAGATCTGCAGAAGTTGCAAGGGAGATAAGCCATCGGAGGTTCGGGGATCGGGACTTCATAACACAAAAATCACTTGACGTTGAAAACCCTAAAATCACGATATGCGATTTCGCGATTTGATCGCAACCGTTAATCAAGCAGGGATCTGGACCATTCATTTGTATGGAAATGTGGCAGCCAGGAGGCCTCATCGGCAATTCGGGGATCGGGATTTCATAATGTAAAGTTCACTCTACAACGAAATCCCCGATTTCGTGATATGCGAAATCCCGACAGAATCTGAACCGTCAGTTCAACATGAGATCTAGACCGTTGATCCAACTCACGTCGGTAGACCACGTCACCCAGGGACATGTGGCACAACCAGAGAATGACAGGTGTCAGGCAGATCTAACACTTCAAGCTCATGCAATTCAAGAATCAGAGTGACACGTGGCAGGATCTAACACGTGTCAAACCACGTGTGACGTCAGCAGAGGCATCGGCGATCGAGACTT
>JASDQU010335849.1:1570-12645 GCA_032191745.1 Picea mariana | reverse complement strand
CCTCCCAACAGTCCTGCAACATATATATATATATATATATATATATATAATGTTAAATTACATTCGTAGACCTTGTATACTAAGGTCCATTCAGAATCACACATTCACATCTTTGAGTTTGCCACAGTTCTTAGCCAACATAATTATTTTTACATACTGGGGGAAACAGGGTGTTACAGATCTACTTTGCGACAGATAGCTTTGGAATTTTCGATACTTCTTCATTTTATGAACATACAACTGCCTTTTGAAAAGTGGCCCTTGTTGTTTTAGCTTCTTTTTCTTTAAAAATAATATTATCAAGAGAATTTCTTACTTCTTGAAAATAATTCTGAATAATCTCTACTTGGGAGATTAATCTCTGTTGCTCAGCTTCTATCTTCGTATGTATTTCCAATGACTGGTCCTGAAAAAATTTCAAATCTATAACCTGGCCTTTCATTGAATTCAATTTCGCTTGTAGTTTTTTTACTGATTATTCTTTCTGAATAACCTATATTTGGCTAGTCTACATCTTTTGGTTCATCTCGTCTAGACTTGACTTAAGCATTTGAATTTCTTTCTTGTCGGAAGCTCTAGCCTACTCTACACCCTTATTTATTTCTTCTTTGATATTTTTCTCGGTATCTTTTAGTTGGTTTTGCAACTGGACTATCTTGTGGTTACTCTTTTTCAACCTTGTTCTCATATTTTCAACGGTGAATAGATTTGTTGTTGCCATAGCTCCCATGGAGCCTGCCACCTCTGTAGTGAAATCTCCCTCTTCCAAGTTTTTCCCATCTACCAGCACCCTGTGTTTCTTTACCATACGACCTTCTCTCATATACATCTCCTACTTTATTACATCCTTCCTCTTTTTACTGAAAAAGTAATCAGAGGGAGGTATTTCTTCTCTAGATATAGGGTTGAGGTCACTAGCATATATGACTCCTATCTGAGGGAGCCCAAAAGTAGATTGTAAAGGGGTCAAGAAAGTGATGGGATTACCAAACTCTATGGATTTTATTTCCTCTGCTATCTTGGGGGTATCAACATGAATAGTAGATGATGAAGGGGGAGTAGATTGACTAGACTCGGGAGGTGTCCCAGACCTTCTTTCTGTTTCTTCTCCTGGATTCTCTGTCTGTGGGACTTCTTTGTTTTTTGAAGATCCTTCGGCCCCCTGTGAATTTTCCTCGGTGTCTTCTTTATCCTGCATTTTTTGTCTAAAGCCTAGGGTAATGTTTTCATGTTCTGGAGGAGGTGTTGTTGCTTCTCCCTATAATACCTTGGGAAAACCACTTTGTTTGTGTTTTTGGAAGGTTAGAAAACTGGTTTGCAAGTCCGATGATAATTTCTATACCCTTTCTAACACCTCCTCATAGGTTTTGACCCCTTTGAAAAGGTCATCGCGAGGGGATTCCTCATGTTCATATGCTTTCATGCCACTGTGATCCATGTGGCTTCCCACTATTTGATAAGGGTCATGTTTTCTATGTTCGAGATCCACTAACTTGACCTCCTCTAGAGCTGCAACTTCAACTTTGGAATGACCTAGGTTGAGTAGCGAAAACCTTCCAATCTGTACGGGAAAGACTGGCCAAAAATTCTTTTGAGATATCTTCAGTTCTATCCCAATATCGCCTGTTATTATCTGATGAGCTACCTCCCTGCACACAAATCTGTCAAGGAGGAATTTCGGAAGTGCATGAGGAGGGATAGAACATCTGAAAACCCTGATATAGGAGAAATTCTCCTCAATAAACCAATCGGCAACCGCCTTGAGGTTTCTTATGACTAACTCTAAAATAAGGGGGGGTGCACATCCATACATCATCTGATGCACCGGTATCACCATGAAATGAAAAATTTCGTAAAAATATTCCTTATCATTTTCTTCCCACAACTTAGAATGATATTCATGAATAGGTTCAGTGCAGGTTGGGTTCCAACTCCAATTCATCAAAGGGAAAGGAGTCGTGAAACATATAGCGTCCATGATGTATGCCAACATGTAAAAGGCTATTGGTCGGCCACTGGATCTCGTGGTTTGATACTCCATAACCTCCTTAGCTAGGTTATCTGATAGAATTTTGTTTCAAATGAAGCTATTGCCTTCAGCTGCTTCATGTAAAAGGAGCACCCATTCTGCAGGGAAATGGATAGGACTTTTCTTCCCGAAAAGTCTATATAGCATCATAACCACATAGACCATGTACTCATTCAATGAGGCTGTGGCATAAACGTTATGGGTATCGGCCCTGAATTTTGTTGGGTGTCTCCACCAGTCTTTGATTATGCCAGGGTATGTTTGATCTGCCTCTGTGCATTCTTTCCTTTGAAATTCACTTACAAACTCTTTATTATAAACGTACTTAGGATTGGGAGACAGTTTGTACATTAGTTGTATATGCTCTGGTCTGAAAGAGCCGATGAAAACCCCTTGGTTGTCCAAAATTCTTCTCGATTGCACATATGTTCTCTCTAAAGCCCAACTAATCATATCGTTGTATGTCATGAGTCATGGGTACGTGGTTGATCTAAAAATGAAGAAGACTTGAAATTATTTGCAATGTAAATGTTATGTGCTTAAGGCAAAAGGATCAGTTTGCAACACATAGATTAAAGGATTAATTATGTAAAATACTCATAGACAGTAGCATAATCAATGAACATAAACACATAAACACAGCAATTTGATAAAGGAGTTCACCCCTCTCTTGGGATACATCTCCTGGTCCAGCTTCCAATGGACCATTATTATTAATTGCTCAAAGTGCTCAAAAACATGTCTTATAATGCTCAAACTGACAAACCGACTGCTCCAATGGCTTCAGAGCGTCCAAAAACCCCTGTCTGGGCTCTTTTGGCACCTCAATCGGTCGAAAAACGAAGAAGTTAGGCCTCCTGGAAGTCTTCCCCTTCTAGCTTGATGTCTCTGCATCTACAAATTGCACCCTTGTTGTTTGAACCTGGCTCACACGCAAATTTAGACGTGAAAACCCAGCATCGGGCGCAACCGCGCCAACGGTGCAAACCGTAGGACGGTTAAGGGCGCACTAGCCCCTAACCGCCTAAGCACCTAGGCATATGGGTCATGTGACCGCGCGCATTTGGCAAAAGTGGTTAAAAGGGTTACAACCGTTTTGAAACTACCCCCCGTGCTCCACACATGGTCATATGGTTTAACAAGACCACGGGCTAGGTTTCAAAATCGTGTGCCCATACAATGGTCGGGCTACAATACATATAGCACGGTCATATAACATTGCAAACGACCACGGGCCGGGACTAAGCCCCGGCCCGACCCCGCCCATACATACAACATATGTAATTGAAATATATTAAAATACATAGTTATAACAAGAACCATGTGGAGGTATAGTGTTCGGGCGGAGGTTTGTGAAGGCTTTACATAGTGGGGGAGGTCCAGGGGTCGAACCCCGCGGACTCCCATAATTTTACATACAACCAATTAGCCAATTCCGGGGTGCCACGTGGCAACCCATGATTGGGCCACGTGGCACCCAATCATTGATCAAAAAAACTACCATGTGTCGACACCCGATTCGACCATGCCAACCAACCGGATTCTTCCATGTCACTTCTTTACGGTCGTACAGTCCTGCCACGTCAGACTATACGGACTGTACAGTCAGCATCATTTTTTTTGCCTGTTTGACTTGATGAACAGATCGCTATATCTCTCGCTCCCGATGTCCGTTTGAGACGAAATGAGTTCCGTTGGGTTCGCAACGACGAGGCCTATGCTCTCGTCTGGTTTGAAGCAATTCTGAGAACTCTGAATTTTTGAGCAAAATTTGATCCCCTGATCAGTGGCTACTTTGTGAAGTTTGGACTCTGCTATGTCCCAGAATTTGTTTTCAGAATCATCAGGAAAATTCTTGATTTCGTAGTCCAAGGTTTCAAAAATTTGCCTCCAGGATTTAATGGAATCAATGGCATGCATTGTAGTATCAAACACGACATCTCCTTCCCGGCTTGAGCTTTCAGATGCTTCTTCACTTTTCTTAGGTGCCTTTCTAGGTGCCATAATGTTTTCGTTAGACTAAAAACCTGTTTCCAGAGAAAAAATGTATAAGCCTGGGTAAATGCAACTCACTCCTACTTGTAAAAGAAAGAATGAAATTCGAACTACAGAACGTCTATTAACCTTTATCTTCTCTTATAATGAGTGTACTGACACAGGAAATAAGGAATTAATGTTTTAATGAGGAAGATACGCCTGGAGATATGCCTTCATGTCAAAAATATATCCATTTATTTGTTATTAATACTGTCGCGTATCGACGATTTCAAAATGGATTTTTGAAAGGACTGCTTTCAACAAATCCCGAAATGTGAAACGCGAAAAGTAGTTTAGTCATTATTAATCTCGTTTTAAACTAACTTAATTTAGTTTTAAACTTTGTTAAAAAAAATCGTGATTTCGCATTTCAGAATTTCGGGGATCCCGTACCCAAGAGGTATGTCATAAGAAAACCCCGAATTGCGAAATCGCGATGGGATTAATTTAGGCGCTAATCACTTGTATTAATGCTTTAATTGGTCGAGATTAGTAATTAATTTCTTTTTTTCGTAGATTCGGGGATCGGGCATTCAAGGGTCGATGTTTTGAAAGCACTTTGACACAGGAAAACCTGAATTGCGAAAGATTAATGAATTGTTAATTGTGTTTAAGGGTTTAATTAATCACGACTAAAGGGTACTTTGTGGGACGGGCATCAAGACTTATAACACCCATTTTTCCTTTTTTCTCTTTTATTACTTTAATATAAAGCCTTTTTGGGATTTCGGCATCAGGACTCTAGATTTGCTAACTAAAGATCATACCTCGTGAAAATTCGAATCCTGAAACCCGAAAAATCGAAAGATTTTTTACTCTTTTTTAGGACTAAGGGTGGCTCCATGACTAGGAAAAAGTGAAGTTTCAGGTTTAAAGGGTAAAAATTAAACTTCGTGTCAACATTAGGGTCCATCTAGGGATCTCGTTTCCTTGTGGGACGAGAAGAACATGTAGACCAAGTGCCTTCATTGGGTAAATGGGGTCAATAATTCAACTTTGTGAAACAGACTAGGAGAAAAATCAAAACAGGATTTTAGGATCGCTACATTTGACTTTGAAAATTCTTCAAAAATAAAACATACAATGATCTCGAGTTAGGTTCTCAATAGATTTCCTTTTCTGAAACTGACCTCAGATCTGTGTAGGATAATCAAAACCAAATTAACCATTCTACCAGGTTTCACCTGATTCCATTTGCATCAAGGTAAAGTAATTTTAATGTGTCAAATTAGGGGATCCAAGAAACCTATAATGTGAATCGAGCTGAAAGAAGAAAAGTTACCAGAGCATCTTGTAATTCATGTATAGCATCCTTATCAGATACAAGGATATTGCTTCACTGCCAACGAGCCTAGTCAGTACCCCAGTGAAGTTATCAGACTTCCCATATTGAATTTCCTTTCACCACTTCATTGTGTTATAGCATTTAAATGTTGAGATGAGGGAAATCAATATAATAAATTTCATTTCTTCATCTCTTTGGACTAGATGGGGGCAATCAATATTGAATTTCCTTTCACCATCTGTCTGTATATATTTTCCTTTTAATATGAAGTGGGGGAAATCAATTAGTATGTAATATACTCGGGAAGATATCTTCTTGAATTTTTTGACAACAGAGACCTGTCAACTCACTTAAATAGCTCTGGACTAATATTCTCTCTTGCCTTCAAACATCATTGACTTCAGGGAAATTCTTGAGGGAAACTTATTGACATATTTTTAAGGAATTTCCTTGAGAAAAACCAATCAGTTTATTCCTGTTAGGAAGGCTAATAAGGTTAGGATTAACCTAGACATACTTCTGGTTCAGCTAAAGTTAAAGAACTATAAACTTAACCTATTCTCGTTTTTGAAGGTTTGTTCGAGAATTTTCATAACCAAAGTGAGACCTTTCTTTTCTCAAGGAACTTATGATAAAACATCCAGGGTCATGCTAGAAGCGGGCCTTACCGTGACTAAAGGGAAAGTAAAGGGCTTCAGAAAAAATTTTGCACACATGACCACTCTTAAAAAAATTCTTAGTTAGTTCTTAAAACTTTTCCTTCAGTCCCCCCCCTTTTTTTTACTTCCTTATTTTGAAAATTTCGGTGATCAAACTAGCATCAATCACCAAATGCCAAGGAATCCATGAAATTCATAGTCAACAAGTCACTCCAAATGATTGGTCGACTTCAAGATTGTTGTTTAATACAGAGGTTCACTGTGAATATTGCATGTTATATAGGAAAGGAAATTCTTCCACTGTAAAAGTTGCCTCTAATTTGTCTTCATGCAGCTGGGAAAAATCAACGGCAACTATCAGAATTCGAAACTTTAATTGGCAATCTCCTCAAAGGGACAAGAGTAGACAGACAACTCAACACTTACCATCTCGGCTCCAGATCGAATAGATATTTCCTCAAATAAGGAACATGTGTCCCTTAATAGCCATCACTACAACTCATGCAGATGGAAGAGGATCTAATGCATGCACTGCTATAGACAGTTCACTGGAAATTAGGAATTATTTGTGCTTTTAACATAAATCAGTTCGAATTACTGTTATGATTAGTTAAATACGGTTGATAATTAGTTTACTTTCAGTTAGGTGTTAGAAAAATAATCCTACGATGAAGATTCAGCTTCTGGAGACAGAGGAGTTATATAAAATGATGATCTATTGCAAACCAAAAGGGGGGGGGGGAACCTCTTTTGAATAGGGATCCTATTGAAAGCTGATATATTTTGAAGACCTGGAATGGAGTAATGCAGGAGAGATGTGTTCACTTGATATGTGAGATTCATCACAATCGATTATTTCAGTATGTTCTCTGCTTTGTTATATTCATATTGTATATCTCTTCCTTTATCGACTGAGTTCAAATTTGTTTGGAATTCATTTTGCATGCTCCTTACACACAGTTGATATGTGTTGTGTTTGAATAATGACTAGTCAAAATTCACTCAAGATTAGTGCTCTGCACCTAGTTGTTAGCCTCCAGTGTTTTCCTCTAAAGTTGTAGTGAAAATTCATCCTTGATAGATGCTTTCATTGTGATGGTCTTTTCCTTTTCTTTTCTGTTACCATATCATAATTATCGATTGTTGAAAGATAGACTTACTTTGCCTCATTTCCCTCAAGTAACATGATCACTGCTATTATCCCTTTTCTTTGGTTTTCACTTTACTCCATCACCCAATAGTCCTTTTCAAATCTGTGCAACCACCAACCTTACCAAAATATTTTGGCTTATAAAAAAATTGGCCTTCTTACTGTGATTACTGAATATTCTTTGAGTAAAGAGCCTTTGGCTATTGAGAGAGTCATCTCTGAGCGTATTAGGTCAGAAACACACTCTAAAGCAGGTTTCAGGTTACTTTGGGGACTGGCTTGCAGCAACCTAAGTCAAGTTTCGAGCAATGATTTATTTTCTCATTAAAAATGTGCTAAGGCTTGGCTCTATTACAACCTAGAACCAACTCTTGTGACAACATTTTTTGGCGCCATTATCAGGGGAGGAGGACGAAGTTATATTCCCTGGGATACAACAAAGGTTTAGATCTATCTCTTGATGGTGAACAAGGGATAGGCGTTTGATTGGTTGTGATTTTTCACCTGGCGACTCCTTGGTTCGTAGACTCTACATGATTTCGCTGGCGACTCCACTGGTCTCAAATGTCGAATTCGTTCGCTACTCGCTGCAAGGCACTAAGTGACAAGGCTCAAAGTTTGATAAGGATGATTGCAGGTCACCTAATAGATGAAGTCATGTGGTCTATTGTTCTTGGCGCTTTATAGGAAAGCATCATCCTTAGATGGAGCCTATGTTGTAATAGATGTTGGAAATTTCTCTACTCGGTGTCTTTATCCAAAATGTGTTTGAGGATCGCATCGAGCTTATTAATCAACTAGGGATCTCAACTCCAAATTATCTCTAGCTTGCATCAGATTGTTGAAGGCCTTGTAGGATCTTTTGGGAAGAAATTTTGTGTTCCGGGGTCTCTCACTATAAGTGTAACATCTCTATTTTACATGTGGCACAACAACACTTGCAATATGCAGATGCTTCTGACATTTTCTCTCAATATGCCATTCTTTCCACGAAGGCAAGCAAATGGTGTAAAATTTACTTCCACTCTTTTTCTACAACAAAATATTTAAATGAGAAAAGTCACAGGACTACTTTGTCCAGTTGCTTTTGGAATCTTTGAACTTTGCTTCTACTACCTCTTGAGATTTGGAAAAGTGTTAGTTCTTGTTGGAGGATCGGTTTTTGTTGGTAGTGGAGGATTTTATTTCAGAGAATTTGAACCTGATAAATAAGCAAAAAGAAATTTTTCAATATCAAGAAATCACATTCTGAATTAGAAATTCTTAAAGCAAGGCAGGAGCTCCTTGGTGCAACAATAAGACTCTAATCCATTTACTGCCGAAGTATAAATTCCAATTCTGACCTGATACCAACTTACCAGAAAGATGACATCTCTATAAAATATGGCAGAAAGGAATTCATGCATCATATTGTTAGTATAGTATCATGTACAATAGAAAATTTTATGAGTTGGGGGTATTAGCAGCTACAGGTGGAGGGAATTTTGTTACAATTCTGAAAATATCATGGAAAGGTGTTGTATCCTTGCTACGACTAGAGGTTGGCAAGGAGGTTATGGCCAGCAATGTGAACATATTGAACATTACTTTAACCCTAACATATAGGCTTCAAGTCAAGAAAAGCCCAGCACAAACGTCGAGCATCATACCGTTCTTCTCCTCATTGGTAAATTATACGAGCATTTGCATTTATAAATCCATGAATTAATATATAAAGTATCGGGCCACGAAGAAAAACCACACATCGGAGGGCAAATCAAATTTCGCATGTCCCTGGTCGTTTTCAGCTACAAGGTTTGAAGTGTCTTGCACCCAGCATTGACAGTAAAATCAATTACTCAATGACCAGATTCCCAATAACCCTTCCAGCTACCAAATCAAACTAGCATCAATCACCAAATGCCAAGGAAGTCGTGAAATTCATAGTCAAAAAGTCACTCCAGATGATTGATTGACTTCAGGATTGTTGTTTAATACAGAGGTTCACTGTGAAAATTGCATGTTATATAGGAAAGGAAATTCTTCCACTGTAAACGTTGCCTCCAATTTATCTTCATGCAGCTGGGCAGAATCAACAGCAACTATCAGAATTCGAAACTTTAATTTGCAATCTCCTCAAAGGGACAAGAGTATACGAACAACTCAATGCTTACCAGCTCGGCTCCAGATCG
This sequence comes from Picea mariana, assembly GCA_032191745.1. Lineage (NCBI taxonomy): Eukaryota > Viridiplantae > Streptophyta > Pinopsida > Pinales > Pinaceae > Picea > Picea mariana. The sequence goes on along the minus strand of JASDQU010335849.1, from coordinate 3,314 downwards.
AATAGAGATTTCCTCAGATAAGGAACATGTGTCCCTTAATAGCCATCACTACAACTCATGCACATGGAGGAGGATCTAATGCGTGCACTACTATAGATAGTTCGCTGGAAATTAGGAATTATTTGTGCTTTTAACATAAATCAATTTGAATTACTATTATGATTAGTTAAAGACGATTAATCATTAGTTTACTTTCAGTTAGGTGTTAGAAAAAGAATCCTACGATGAAGATTCAGCTTCTCGAGACAGAGGAGTTATATAAAATGATGATCTATTGCAAACCAAAAGGGGGGGGGGACCTCTTTTGAAGAGGGATCCTATTGAAAGTTGAGTTATTTTGAATACCTGGAATGGAGTAATGCAGGAGAGATGTGTTCACTTGATATGTGAGATTCATCACAGTCGATTATTTCAGTATGTTCTTTGTTTTGTTATATTCATATTGTATATCTCTTCCTTTATCGACTGAGTTAAAATTTGTTTGGAATTCATTTTGCATGCTCCTTACACACAGTTGATATGTGTTGTGTTTGAATAATGACTAGTCAGAATTCACTCAAGATTAGTGCTCTTCACCTAGTTGTTAGCCTCCAGTCTTTTCCTCTAAAGTTGTAGTGAAAATTCATCCTTGATAGATGCTTTCACTGTGATGGTCTTTTCCTTTTCTTTTCTGTTACCATATCATAATTATCAATTGTTAAAAGATAGACTTACTTTGCCTCATTTCCCTCAAGTAACACGATCACTGCTATTATCCCTTTTCTTTGGTTTTCACTTGACTCCATCTCCCAATAGACCTTTTCAAATCTGTGCAACCACCAACCTTACCAAAATATTTTGGCTTATAAGAAATCTAGCCTTCTTACTGTGATTACTGAATATTATTTGAGTAAAGAGCCTTTGTATATTGAGAGAGCCCTCTCTGAGTGTATTAGGTCAGAAACACACTCTAAAGTAGGTTTTGGGTTACCTTGGGGATTGGCTTGCATCAATCCAACTCAAGTTTTGAACCATGATTTATTTTCTCATTAAAAATGTGCTAAGGCTTGGCTCTATTACATCCTAGAACCAACTCTTGCGACAACACTACCTGTAAAGAAAAATTGGATAAGAAAATCCATTTGCAACAGATCAGAGAAGGTCAAGGTGGTCTTGATAGGAGACTCTAAGAAGGAATTCAACCTCGATCATGGGACCGTCTGTTGACACGAAGTTTAATTTTTACCCTTTAAACTTGAAACTTCGCTTTTTCCTAGTCATGGAGCCTCCCTTAGTCCTAAAAAAGAGTCAAAACTCTTTCGATTTTTCGGGTTTCAGAATCCATCTTTTCACGAGGTATGATCTTTAGTTAGAAACTCCAGAATCCCGGTGCCGAAATCCTGAAAAGGATTTATATTAAAGTAATAAAAGAGAAAAAAGAAAAAATGGGTTTTATAAGTCCCGATGCGCATTCCACAAAGTACCCTCTAGTCGTGCTTAATTAAAACCTTAAACACAATCAACAATTCATTAATCTTTCGTGATTCGGGTTTCCTGTGTCAAAATGCTTTCAAAACGTTGACCCTCGAATGCACGATCCCTGAATCTCTGAAAACAATAAATTAATTACTAATCTCAATCAATTAAAGTATTAATACAAGTGATTAGTGCCTAAATTCTAACAAGTATGATTACAGTTAATCCTGCTTCCCTTTTTCTCTTTCTCCATTGTTTGAGGCTGAAATTTCTAAGGGTCCTAACAATT
>JASDQU010335847.1:0-12597 GCA_032191745.1 Picea mariana | reverse complement strand
TCGGATTATATGTTCTGTATTTTATTTCCATAATAATAATAAACATGTTTCTACTGATTTTATGCTTCCTTTTATATATTTAAATATCTTTAAGAGTTAGAAATTTAAATGTATGTTTACTCAATGAACTGAACTGTTCATTTGTTTATGGAAATTAAACTTAGAAGATTAATTTGTCAATTTCAAATTTTTTTTAAAATGTAATGCTCATCAATAGCCCACCACCACAATAATAAAAAGGTTTCTACTGATTTTATGCTTCCTTTTATAAATTTAAGAGTTAGAAATTTAAATATATGTTTAGTCAATAAATGGAACCGTTCATTTGTTTATGGAAATTAAACTTAGAAGATTAATTTGTCAATTTCAACTTCTTTTAAAATGTAATGCTCATCAATAAATATCCCACCAATGCGATGCTCATCAATAGTCCCTCCATTCATTTGTTTATGGAAATTAAACTTCTTGATTAATTTGTCAATTTCAACTTCCTTTAAAATGTAATGCTCATCAATACTCATCAATAGCCCACCATGTAGTATACAAGCAACAAATTTAGTTCCTTTTATAATTTTAAGAGTTAGAAATTTAAATGTATGTTTAGTCCATGAATGGAACCATTCATTTGTTTATGGAAATTAAACTTGGAAGATTAATTTGTCAATAGCCCACCACATAGTACACAGGAAGCAAATTTAGGAAATTGTGGGCTCAATAATTTTTCTATTATTTCTATTTCACATGAATTGTCTTCACCCTTTTCTTGCTATCCAGTCAAGTCATGATGATTACCAATGCTACCTAATCAGTTCATTTCATTTTTACTTATTTTTGAGTGATGTGGTGCATTTTCTTCTTAATTCTACTCCCTGTTTTTGAATGCCTAATCACTTCATTTCATTTTTACTTATTTTTGAGTGATGTGGTGCATTTTCTTCTTAATTCTAGTCCTTGCTATCTGTCTAAATTCCCTGTTTTTGAATGCCTATTGGGTGTTTTCTTTTAGTCATATTCCATGCTCATTTTTTAAAAATGTAATGCTCATCAATAGCCCACCAGGTAGTACACACGCTTTGAATGCCTATTGGGTGTTTTCTTTTAGTCATATTCCATGCTCATTTTTTAAAAATGTAATGCTCATCAATAGCCCACCACGTAGTACACACGCAAAAAATTTAGGAAATTGTGCGCTCAATAATTTTTCTGTTATTTCTATTGTCTTCACTCTTTTCTTCACTTCATTTTATTTTTACTTATTTTTGAGTGTTGTGGTGCATTTTCTTCTTAATTCTACTCCCTTTTATCTGAATTCCCTATTTTGAATGCCTATTAGGTGTTTTCTTTTGGTCATATTCGATGCTCAGGTGTGTAGTTGATGTCAGAATAACATTAATGCAAATTGTTTCCAAAGATTATCTTGTTTTCTTTTACAACTTAATTCTACTCCCTGTTATTCGTCAGCATTCCATGTTTTTGAATGCCCATTCTCTATTTTCTTGCTTATATTTAATTTGTATTGTATATGTATGAATAACAATAATACAAATTGTTACCATTGATTATGGGTTTCCTTCCTGCAATTTTGTTTCTATTTAACCCTTAATTTCCAGGACATGTGGATTGAAATTCAACAGAAAATTGGAATGGTTACTCTCCAAGCTGTTGTTGATTTGCTAATTTAAATTTATTGGCGTGCTTAAGTATGTAAATTCAATTGTATCTCATGTATTTTCTTTTATTATGATAATTAATGTTGTATGTGTTTTTGTAATCCTCATCCTTGAATGTGTTTTATTTTAGTTAGACATTGTTGYTTGAAMTTGYTGGGTCATTCTCTRCTCCACCTKCYCATAATGTTGTATRHRTTTCTRTAATCCTYRTMSTTGAAYGYGTTTTSTTCTAGTTATACATTRTTGTTGATTGTYTATTCTGTAMTTTCTTCTAGATATAAGTTGTTGAATGTTTATTTGTTCTTTCTTCTAACTATGTCAATGTTTCTTTTACAACTTATTTTGTTCTCAGTTCTACTCCCTGTTATTCATCAACATTCCATGTTTTTGAATGCCCATTCTCTGTTTTCCTTCTTATATTTAATTTGTATTGTATATGTATGAATAACAATAATACAAAATGATACCATTGATTATGGGTTTCCTTCTTGCAATTTTGTTTCTATTTATCCCTTAATTTCCAGGACATGTGGATAGAAATTCAGCAGAAAATTGGAATGGTTACTCTCCAAGTTGTTGTTGATTTTCTAATTCAAATTTATTGGAGTGCTTAAGTATGTAAATTCAATTGTATCTCATGTATTTTTTTTATTATGATAATTAATGTTGTATGTGTTTTTGTAATCCTCATCCTTGAATGTGTTTTATTTTAGTTAGACATTGTTGCTTGAACTTGCTGGGTCATTCTCTGCTCCACCTGCCCATAATGTTGTATGCATTTCTGTAATCCTCATCGTTGAATGTGTTTTCTTCTAGTTATACATTGTTGTTGATTGTCTATTCTGTACTTTCTTCTAGATATAAGTTGTTGAATGTTTATTTGTTCCTTCTTCTAACTATGTCAATGTTTGTTGTTCATGATCAACCTGCTTTGTTTGAAAAATGATAATGGAGGGATCAACCTACTTTGTTTGAACAATGATAATGGAGGCCATTCAACTGATTTTCTTTTCTAATTCCTCATTACAAATTCTTGATAGCTATAACCTTTAATTTCCAAGGTGCATACGATCATAAATATATGAGAATGTCCTAATATTTATTCTCATAACTATGKTTAATTTGTTGATGGGATTTAAATKCTTTGCTAATCAATAGAATACATTCCAAMGATTTCARGAAATTGGTTGGTTGATTGAGTAAATTGCATGGCTTTCTTTAACTTTCTATTTCTTGTGATTTGTTTAAATTAAAATTTATGAGAGCTGAAATTACACAAATTACATACAAAAAATAATATTCTTATTACATTCAAATCAATATACAATATACAAATATATAGTTGGAGTTAGATCCAACTAATTCTAAATCTAGACAAAGAAGTTGAGAGAATATCTGAACAATCTCCAACTAGTTCTAACAAACCCAAACCAAATACTAATCATGGCATTTAGCCATTATTCTCAACACTTCCCCCTTGATGGATAAATGAGATTTTTTGTTTTTACAATATAGAAACTACATACAATTCATATTTGTAATCTTTGTCGGGCTGACCTTCATTAGCAACTCTAATTTTTTGTAAGTTGGTCTTCATTAGCAACTCTGATTTTGTGTTTTTACAATATAGAAACTACATACAATTCATATATGTAATCTTTGTCAGGCTGGTCTTCATTAGCAACTCTACCCACTCTGCAATCACTAGGTTTAGCTCTTTTTTTCTCCCCTCTTTCGAGCTACCTCTTGATCCATCTCTTCAGATCGTAGTTGACGTATTTGCAGGATTGACGCTTGAATACCCCAAATTATAGCCTCTACACTGATTTATTCTATGGATACACTATCATCTGTGAAATCCCCCTAGGAACAAATTTTGACAGTTATATATAGGATAGTGATCTGATTACTGGATATTTTTAGCAATCAATCATAAAGCACAACTGATGATCTTAAAGCACCGGAAGTACAACAAGTCCCACCAGCATCTCTGACAAAATGTAGACAATAAAGTCAGTGATGTGTTCTCTTGGTACATAAGAACGTTAAGAGTCATCCAACTCTACCCACTCTGCAATCACTCAGTTTCGCTCTTTTTTTCTCCACACTTTCGAGCTATCTCTTGATCCATCTCTTGAGACCATAGTTGACGTATTTGTAGGATTGACGCTTTTTGACTACCCCAAAGTATAGCCTCTACACTGATTTATCCTATGGATACACTACTATCTCTCAAATTCCCTCGAAGAACAAATTTTGACAGTTATATATAGGATAGTGATGTGATTACTGGATATTTTCAGTAGTCAATCATACAACTGACCTTCTTAAACACACATACAATAATATATGCAAAAATAACCTGTAACTGATGATCTTAAAGCACCCTAAGTACAACAAGTCCCACCAACATCTAACAAGTCCCACCAGCATCTGAAAGAATGTAGACATAATCAAATCCCTGATGTATTCTTTTGGCATCGAAGAACGTTAAAAACCACCAATTTGAATTATGTTACGCTATACATTGATTTGTTCTCCACTGTAAGATTTTATATATCATACAAAAACATAACATAACACTACTCGGCCACTGTAAATGTGTCATATTCATATCGTACGATAATTAAATGGACAAAGGAAGAAATAGGATCAACTCTCCACAATTCTATGCATGTTAAGCAACCAAACTAATTTTTCAGCATCATAACTCCACCCTTCAAAGCCTTCGGTCACAAAGGGTGACCTCACTAGTTGCAATGAAGACGCATGTGCATTCGAACTCAATGCAACAATACATCTTAATGGACGTCATATTGGAATTCTGAACCAAACAAATGTTTGACTTTTTTCACACAAGTCTCAAGTATACGGCAACTTGGGCTACTACAAGGCCATAATTACGTTGAAAGGCGTATACCTATTGACAATGGGCACAATTAATGATCTTTTAACCTTATTTAACCTTAAACCCTAATATGATGGCTATGCATTGAAGACGCTGGCATATTCTTAGTCGTCCTCCAAAATCAATGGATCAGATTTATTATTCATAACTTTCTTGCATTTATGAAGGCATCCTTTAACATGTTTACTTTTTAACATTTACTTAATCACATTAAAAATTTACTGTAAAGATATGTAATTGCCACGTTGAAATGATTATCTAAAGTAAAGCATCCCCACCTGTATGGGCGTTTGATTTTCGCCACGAATTTTCTCAACTGTCAATGCGTTTCAGTTGTCTGTGCGATTCAGATTCAGCGGTTCGCCCATTTTCTACCGCCCCTGGTTTCTGAGAAACACATGCCATATCAGGTAATCTCGATCGTTAATTAATCTATCAACAGTTGTGAGCGGTATATTCGATCAAGAAAGAAGGCAACAGGCATTTCGATTGTGCAAATTTTTGAAACAAGTGTACTCGATGCATTATTATAATAGATGAGACAGATGAACTTCTTTGTGCCTAATCTAAGTTATTCATATTATAACTTAATAAATATTTAATACCTGAAGGACAGATAGTCTCCATCATAATTTATTAACGGAACTATAAATAACTTAATTGAAAAATGTAACTATCTGATATGTCTGGAAAAACGTGAAGAAATTCTATATACCTGCAATGGATCGTATGCAGAATTTATAACAAAAAGTGGTGTCTTATCAACTGTAACAGATATTGTGGAAATAAACAATGCTAGGTTATATTATTAAAGGTTAGAAACAATATGCATATTTCATTTGCGAACCAACCTTAATTATAAGAGAAACCCTAATTAGGGTTTGTAAATGAAATTAGCCTTTCAACGTTTATCAGCCACAATCATGTGGCTGTGCTAGTAGAGAATCTCATTCGAAATTGAAAGCCAACAACAATGCTATAGGCATGCCCTCGATATAGAAGGACCTGTCGGTGATCCAGTTGGGTTTCATATGCACTGACGGGCACACTAGATTCTTAAAACTGGAGCTCACTTCCACTCGCTTGGATGGCAACACTATTAGACTGATTCATGGTGGCCTTCTCTGTTTGAACGAATGTTGTTTCTTTCAAGCACTGCAGATCTCCTTCATAACCTATGGTCCGAATTCAATACACCCACTTTGCAGTCTGTGGCGGGAAAAATTGAACTATTGGACAAGCTCAATGCAGTGGGAAAAATTTAACTACCGGTGAATGACGACACCTCCGCACGATTTCACGAAAATAATCCTCCACAATAAGCGATATGTTGATTGTGGTTGGGTGGCTCCCTTTTCACGTAGCATCCACAGTAATTATCATTCACACAAGAAACAAGTAAATAAATAAAAAAATAAACAACCCACTCTCACACAATATTTACAAAGAGTCGGCTCCCTACATTCTTACATTTTTCTACATTCTTACATTTTTCTGGCAACATTACACAAATTACAATAACATTCTTATTACATTCAAATCAATATACAAATATATATAGTCAAATCAATATACCATATACAAATATATAGTTGGAGTTAGATCAAACTAATTCTAAATCTAGAAAATTTGTGAGAATATTTGAACAATCTTCAACTAATTCAGATAAGCCCAAACCAAAAACTAATCATGACACCACATACTAATCATGACATTTGGTTATTATTTTCACAGTTTTAATGTTTTTTTGTTTACTACTCAAAACTCCTAGAGGTGGAATTTTCAGCAGAAATGCTGCTTAAGTTATTCATTTCCTCTTTATTTAAAAGTGGTCTGTGTTTATTAGTTTCTTTTTCACACTAATTCTTATTATGAGTGGTTGTGCAATCCTTGTGCCTATTCTGCAATCCTTGTGCCTATTTTGCATTCTCTTCTAATTATACCTTTTTGTTTGAGCAACATTAATGGAGACAATTTACCCTGATGTTCTATTAAAAAAAAAGTTTTTCTTTTGATTCCTAGAAATTCGAGATTAAAAATTTAATAGAATATTGGATTGTATTCTCTCAGGATTGTTGTTCAAATGTTTCCATGAAATTAAATACCATTCTCATCAACAGAATAGAGGATATATTCATGAAATTGTAAAATTCTTTTTATGCTTAGGCGATGCTCTTAGAGGTGGAATGCTTCCAAGATGGTGAGAAAGGTTGCTTCTTCATGTGCCTATGCGTTACTTCTTGTTGAATATTTGTTCTGTATTTTCTTCTCATCACATGTTTATGTTTGGGTCTATGGTTCATGTTTATTGTGTTCTCTATTTGACACCAATAAGGGAGACAATTTCTGTCAATTGTGTGGTTTCTTTTTACGATTACTTTTATTTGTAATTTTTAATTTTCGAGATGGTTGTGAGAAATTTTGCAGAATATTGAAATGTATCACTGCTCATCAATTAGGAAAAAAGTGTGATAGCATGAGTTTTTCATTTCTTCCCTATTTACTAGCACAACCACATGATTGTGACTGATAAATACCGAAAAGCTAATTCCATTTACAAACCCTAATAAACCCTAATTAGGGTTTCTCTTATAATTAAGGTTGGTTCGCAAATGAAATATGCACATTGTTTCTAACCTTTAATAATATAACATAGCATTGTTTATTTCCACAATATCTCTTACAGTTGATAAGACACCACTTTTTGTTGTAAATTCTGCATACGATCCATTGCAGGTAGATAGAATCTCTTCACGTTTTTCCAGACATATCAGATAGTTACATTTTTCAATTAAGTTATTTATAGTTCCGTTAATAAATTATGATGGGGACTATCTGTCATTCAGGTATTAAATATTTATTAAGTTATAATATGAATAACTTAGATTAGGCACAAAGAAGTTCATCTGTCTCATCTCTTATAATAATGCATCGAGTACACTTGTTTCAAAAATTTGCACAATCGAAATGCCTGTTGCCTTCTTTCTTGATTGAATATACCGCTCACAACTGTTGATAGATTAATTAACGACCGAGATTACCTGATATGGCATGTGTTTCTCAGAAACCGGGGGCGGTAGAAAATGGGCGAACCGCTGAATCTGAATCGCACAGACAACTGAAACGCATTGACAGTTGAGAAAATTCGTGGCGAAAATGAAACGCCTAGACACGTGGGGATGCTTTAATTTAGATAATCATTTCAATGTGGCAATTACATATCCTTATAGTAAATTTTTAATGTGATTAAGTAAATGTTAAAAAGTAAACATGTTAACGGATGTCTTCATAAATGCAAGAAAGTTATGAACAATAAATCTGATCCATTGATTTTGGAGGACGACTAAGAATATGCCAGCGTCTTCAATGCATAGCCATCATATTAGGGTTTAAGGTTAAATAAGGTTAAAATATCATTAATTGTGCCCATTGTCAATAGGTATATGCCTTTCGGCGTAATAAATGTCTTGTACATTTCTTCTTCTTGCTAATTTTAAGTTATTTCGGTCTCTACATATTGCATGTAGAATGCCCATTCTTTATTTCATGTCACATTTGCATGCATCTCTGTATGATTGAAGGATTCATTTTTTTTTTTAATTTTTTTTTTTACAAATTCTTCTCTCCAATGGTCATTCTTTGGAGAATGATGAAATTATATTTATCTTATCTAATCTATGATCTTTAATTTCTTATTTTTAATTTCGATCATGATGAAGCAATTAGTAATTTAGGAGAATATTGCAAAATTTTGAAAGCAGTTGTTAATTTATTCATGGAAATCAAATTTCATGTTTTGTTAATAGAATACAATGCAATCCAGATTATACAATTTCAAGAAATTACATGTGATTATGTTTTGCATCTATTGTTTTCTAATCATGCAATTGGTTTTTAACTGTTATTTTGCTATCCCAAGTTCTAACACCCTTAGAAGTCCAATACTACCAAGGTGATGAGAAATGCTTTCCAAGTTCATCTCCTCTTCATTTACATGTCATCTGCTATATTTTATTTTCTTGTTCATTTATACGTTTTTGTGTTTTCCTTGTTTTTGAATTTCTATATTGTGTTTTCTGGACGTCTATGTGGTATGGTGCATCATCTTTGAACAATATTGAAGGAGACTATTTCCTTTGATTTGTTAACTTCCTTTCACAAATTCTTTGTAACCTTTAATTTTTTTAGGATGCATGTGATTCAAAATTTAGTGTGATATTGAAATGAATTGATTTTTAAATTTCTTTTAACAAATTCTTTGTAGCCTTTTAATTTTTAATGTTATGCATGTGTTTAATATTCACAGATCCATTTTTATTTGTGTATAGAAGTTAAATGCGATGCTCACCAACAAAATAGTGTTAATGTTGAGAAATAATTATAAGAATTTGTGAGATTGAGTTTTGCATCTATTATTTTCCCTCATTTGCCTTTATGCTTTTGTTGTTATGCCAAGTCCTTAGAAGTGGGGTAGAATGCTGTCAACATAACAAGAAACATTGTGTATATGCTTGATTTTAGTTATGTGTATTTGGTATATGGTTCATTATCACTATTCTCCATTTGAAGCTTTGAAAAACATTGATGGAATTAGTTTCCTATGAATTTTTGGTTTTTCTATTACAAATTCTTTGTAATTTTCTAGTTTTATGGATACATGTAATCCAAAATGTAACAGAATATTGGATTTCTTAATCTTATTCTTAAATTCGTTGTTTATATATGTAACATCCACATTGATACAACCACGGGCGAAGTCATTTTTTTTGTTTTGAAGAATTAAGGGCACGAAGGCAACGACAACAAAAGTTTGACCACACCCGAGACAACGAACAAAAGCACGCAACCTCAGGTAACAGGTAACTACGACACCACGCGGCACCATGCATAGACACAAGGGAAACCGAGCAAACAGGCACAAAAAACCGGGAATAACGACCAACCACTGAATGCAACAAGACACGCCTACAAGCTTAAGGGATAACTTTCCCTTCCCGACATAACGACATTGACGAACAAGACTTAGACCTCAAGGCGCGTGAACCATTGCATGCACCCAAGTCAACATGCGACGCTCAACCACGCTGACATGGCAGGCACTGACTTTGACCAAGATATCATTCGTTGCTAACCCATAGGGCATGCCATGATCCCCGCATCAGGAATCATGTCGTCCCCAGAAGAGTGGCACGACAATAATCCAGGGGCAAAACAAAAAGGGACCAAGGCTCAAGAAAACTCCGACGTGCTAAGAATCGAATAATGACTGGGAGACTATACCTACCCCCCACATGAAGGGTCGACAAGACACTAAGGAATGAAGGCAAGGCGTGACGCCAGCCCACACGACATCATCTCCGACCCCACCAAACACCCAGATTAACCGATCCATGACTGCATTCTAAAATAACATCTAACTTAACGTTAAAAAAATCAATTTAGCAAGCCTAAGTAATCAATACTAGAACTATAATTATAAATGCAATCTCACCTCAATTAAAATCAATTTAGCAAGTTTAAAATTTGCAATCTAGTCTTCACTCAACATAATAATTTAATCATTATTACAACCTAAAAGGATTATTCTATATTAATCCAAGTCTCCATCCCACTAGTCATCAATTTGAATAACAACATTAACATTCTTAAGTCGAATGTAACCTTCATAGTACTTAGGAACATTTAAATCTCAACATTTAGTCTAGCTATATTGACTGAACTAACCACAGTAGTTGTCTATTACAATTGAGAAGGAATCTGCCAACTAATACATTGCTATAGCAAATTAACAAGGCAATTACATAACTGTTACATAACAATTTAATATAGCACATAACAAGGCAATTAACATGGATTTTATTCAGCAATGGCAAGACAATTTACATGATAGATACCATCACAAGTAATATGGAAATAACAAGGCGATTAATATATTAATTAACATAATAATTAATGTAACAGTAACAAGATGATTTACGTGACTGTTAACATAACAATTAATAGCGCAAAAGAAAGATGATTTAGAGAACGGTTTATCATTTAACTCATCGAGGCAAACAATCAAAAGAAGGAATTTGTTATACCTTAACTCACTGTAGCACCTTACCAGACAGTTAAGGTAGTTATCCAGCAATAACCCAGTCAACAATTAGGGGCTAAACGTGGTACTCCCAACAACTAAAATCAATCAAAATAAAGGCAAATCATTGTACTACTTATCAGAAATTTAGTGGTCATTATTCGGCAACAATAAAATCAATGCAAACCATGCAGGAAGGGTTACATAAATTACTGAGATTATCCATTCGATTGAACTCGCCAAGGTTACCCATTTGTTCCCCACATCAACAAAACACAGTACACAAATCAATGGAAAATGTTCCTCAAATAACAACAACACATCAATCCACTCTTAAAGGAAAAATCGTCACCACTCAACATGCATGCAATCAACCTGATACCAAAACGCTACATCGTAAGGGGAAAACATGGTCATTAAGGCAGTAATCGTATTGATTAAACTCCAAGTATCAATAAAATCATGATCAACCTATGGTAATATAGCCGCAGGTAATAAATTGTGGTGACAACAAGGGAATGGAATCCACGACAGTAAAAAAATCGTGGTCATTTAGTGTATTAAAATCGCTTAAAAAAATTGGGGTAACAATATAGATTGACGTTCGTGTGACATTCAACTGTGGTAGTAAGTTCTGTGGTAATGAAATCGTGGAATTAAAATCCCTGGTAAAACAAAACGCCTAAATAAACATAGAAGTAATAAAAGAAAATCGCTTGAATAAATCAATAATAAAGAATAAACAAAATCGATGTGCAATACATCCCACAAAATATAGAAGTAAAACGCTTATTTGTAAGAGGCAAGGAGTCGTTAGACCAACCAGAGTAGATGCCTGGTTCGAATTAATTACATAGAAGGTAAAAAAGAGAACGTGATGTGTATACCTTTAGACAATTCGCCTGAACTATTTCAATTTAAAAAAAATAAAGTTGCCAACAGTCACACCACAAATGAAAGGCTCGACGCAATACACTCAACGTAGAGGCAAAGGACAAATTCAATGAAACACCACTCAATTACAACCCGAGTGAAGGGATTCGATTTTTTCTTCGCCATGGGTACCCAACAACGCAGACAAAGATAAAAATAATCCCTTTTCAATCAATGCAAAAATCATAGGCCCAAAAAAAAAACGTAGCCAGGGATCGACAATTTGTTTTTCAAGAATTTATAGCATGGAGGAAAATATATCACAGGCCAACCAAAATTGCAGATAGCAAAGACGAAAACATTTTTCATTTCCAGGATACAAATTATAAACACAGAGATTAAAAATTGATCCATCAAGATTTAAAAACGGGGTAAAGTGAGGTAACGATGAGGTATGAACATGTCGAGTCTAAAGAACAACTTCGCCAACAAGAAAATTGCAGGGTTGAATAAATGCTTCAGGGCGCTAGGCTCAAGAAATTTTTCAGTCATCAATCTTGACAATCGGTTCACTTACCGAATTAAACATGCAGATCCAAGCATAAATCCTCCAACAATGCGAGAGCATACCGTTCCCTGATCGCCCGCTCTGAGTTGACGTCCTGCGCGTTCCGTGCAACTCTCGCTTGTCGACCGACGAGACTTCACCGATACCTCCCATCCAATGCTAGGGGTACTCTTCTTCCCTCTTAGCCCCCCAAGCCACAAAGGGGCCACATACGCTAACCAGAGAATCAACTAGCTCCCAGCTCGCCTTGCAAGGCCGACCACCACTCACCGAGCTGGGTATCCCAACTCCCACAAGCTAAGTCAGTCAAGTAGATATTTATCCAACGTAATGTTACGCAAAAAGAAAAAGATCCTTCATCCTTCTCCTCCCTCCATTTTATAGAGTTTCCAAGTCCTTTACCTTCCCAAAATCCCATTTAATTTAATGTTTAATAAATTAAATCCTAAAAATCCTCCCAGTACAAGTGTCACCCATCCCCTTCATTCCTCCATAAATT
>JASDQU010335843.1:0-12537 GCA_032191745.1 Picea mariana | reverse complement strand
AACCCCCTCTCTTATGGAATCATAGCCCCCTATAACTCTAGTCCTTGTCCGTCTAGCATCTAGCGATGTGTTTATTATTAATAATGATCAAAGCATTACATTTTTGGGGCATACTGTCCCTTTAAATAATTGTTTAGGCACTCGAGCCTCTCAGCATTGTAACAATACATTATTTAAAATGGGGGTTCACAACCTAGGGTGTTACATCCCCTCCCCCTTATTCTGGCACTGTCCTCGGTGCATATACAAAATAGAAATCAAAATCTCAAATTCATTCAAAAATTTACGGGTACTCTGCCCGCATGGCATCTTCATGCTCCCAAGTAGCATCTTCAGGACCGTAGCAGGTCCATTGAACTTTTACCAGCTCTATAACTTGATTCTAGAGCATTTTTACCTTTCTGTCCAATACATGTGTTGGTTGAACCTGAAAGCCTCCCTCCATCTCTACTTGAATCAGATGCCAATCAATAGCATGGTTAGGATAATGTACATATTTATTTAGTAAAGATACATGAAATATATTATGCACATTCATGGAAGCAAGTGATGCAAGCATGTATGCAACTGGCCCCATTCTGTCCAATATTTCAAATGGACCACAGAATCTGGCTGCCATATTTGTACAAATACCCAATTTCAAAGAGATTTTCTTGGGATTCACTTTCAAAAGTACATGCTCCCCTAATTCAAATTCTCTAGTTGTCATGTTCTTGTCTACATAAACTTTATGTCTATCCTGAGATGCCTTTAAATTCTTCTTAATCTTGACCACCTGGTCTTCCATGTCCTTGAGCAATTCTGGCCCAAGTACCACTCTATCTGTTGGGTTGTCCCAGCTCACTGGAGTATTGTATTTCCTACCATACAAGGCTTCAAATGGGCTCATTATCAATGAATCTTGATACCCAGTGTTATATGAAAACTCAAAAAAGTGTAAGTAATCTTCCCACTTAGATGGCTTATCCATCACATACATTCTCATCATGTCTTCAATTATTCGATTGATTCTCTCTGTTTTCCCATCTGTCTGGGGGTGGTATATTGTGATAAAGTTTAGATTTGTGCAAAATCATTTAAACAATCCCCTTCAGAAGTTGGAGGTAAACTTTGTATCTCTGTCTAAGACAATTGTCCTAGGTATCCCATGCAACCTAGCAATTTCCTTCATGAAAATTTCTGCAATATTAGTCATTGTATGCATTGTCTTCACAGGTACAAAATGAGCAGCCTTTGTTAATTTTTCAACCACCACCATGATTGAATCATGTTGCTTATTTTTTCTGGGTAATCCTGTGATGAAATCCATGGTGATCACTTCCCATTTCTTCTCTGGAATTGGAAATGGCTGCAGCAAACCCGCTAGGTGCCTATGCTCAACCTTCACCTTCTGACATTCCATACATCGAGTGATGTAATCAACAACATCCTTCTTCATTCCCAGCCAAAAGAACTGGATTCTTACTTCTATAATTGTTTTCTGGTAACCGGGATGTCCAACATAAGGAACATCATGCATTTCCTTCAGTACCACATTCCTCAGTTCTCTGGAACTAGGAACATAGATTCTATTTTTATGCATGAGTAATCCATATTCCCTTATCTCATACTCTTTTATTTTCTGATGTAAATCTCCTTGTTGTAAGTTTTCCTTTACCTGTAGGTAATGCTGATCTGTAACAAGAGCATCTAAAATTATGCTCTTCAATTCTGACTAATGCATACTAATAGCAATAGCATGCATGAGATGCACTCTTCTACTAAGTGCATTGGAAAATTTATTCTCCTTTCCCTTGATATGCTTGATATAGAAGTCATACTCACTTATAAATTCCAGCCATCTTGTTTGCGTGGCATTCAAGGTTGGTTGTTCAAAAAGATACTTTAGACCAATGTGGTATGTTCTTAATTCGAATTTATTCCCCTTGAGATAATGCCTCCACATACTCAAGGCGTGAACAATGGCAGCAAGTTCCAAGTCATGCATGGCATAGTTCCTCTCATGTTCCTTAAGCTTTCTGGACCCATATCCAATGACATGTCCATTTTACATGAGGACTCCCCCAAATCCTTCCTTACAAGCATCTATACATACCACAAAACTTTCATTTGGGTCAACAATCTTTAACACAGGTGCACTAGTAAGTATTTCCTTCAACAGATCAAAATTATTTTCACACTTGAGTGTCCATTCAAATTTAGTTCCCTTCTTTTGCAAAGAAGTGATGGGATGAGCAATCTTAGAGAACTCTACTATGAACCTTCTGTAGTAGCCAACTAATCCCATAAAATATCTGACGTCTGACACATTTCTAGGTGTTGGCCACCCTCTAATGGCTTCGATCTTTTCTGGATATACTATTATTCCCTGCTCTAAAATAATGTGTCCCAAGTAATGGATTTGATTCTGATAGAAAGAACACTTACTGAACTTGGCATACAATTAATGTTCTCTTGGTACTTTCAATACCAGTCTTAAGTGATGTTCATGCTCCTCTTCAGACTTAGAATAGATAAGTATGTCATTCAGGAATACTATGACAAACTTGTCCAAATAATTTTTTAATATGCCAATCATTAAGCACATGAAGATAGCTGGTGCATTGGTCAGTCCAAATGGCACCACTACAAATTCATAATGCCCATACCTAGTCCTAAAGGTTGTCTTATGAATGTCTTCTTCCTTGATTCTTACCTGATGGTATCTTGCCCTTAGTTCAATCTTTGAAAATATCTTTTCTCCTCTTAGCTGATCAAAGAGGTCATCAATTCGGGGTAGCGCATACTTGTTCTTTATAGTGTACTTGTTCAACTGTCAGAAGTCAATACATAGCCTCAAGGTTCCATCCTTCTTTTTGACAAAAAGTACAGGTGCTCCCCAAGGTGAAAGACTTGGACGTATGTACCCTTTCTTCAACAATTCCTCCAACTGCATTTGTAATTCTTTTAACTCTAGTGTGCTCATTCTGTAAGGTGTTTTTGACACTAGAGCATCTCCTGGCACTAAATCAATTGAGAAATCTATCTCCCTTCTTGGTGGCAATCTGGGAATTTCTTGGAAAACATCCTCAAAATCCTGTAGTACTGAGAAATCTTCAAGGCTTGGCCCCTTCGTATTATGTGGCTCTTCCACATAAGATGCATACAATTGACATCCTTTTCTAAAACATATTTTCCATTGTAAGGACGAAATCTCCCTTATAGAGATAGGTCTTGGAACTTCTTTCATAGTGCTATGTTTTCCATTTCCATCAAGTCATGTAAATGTCTTTTTATGCCAATCTAGGACAACATGATGCTTGTCCAACCAATCCATCCCAATCAAACAATCATAAGACCCCAATGGTATGATATTTAGATCAGTGCTAGTATTCATGCCATTAAGACTTATGGAACAACTTCTGACCATATCATGGATTCTTCTTTTGGTTCCAGTGGCTAACTGAACCAAACTTGCTTTTCCAAGTTTACTTTTCTCCAAATGTAATATATCCACTATCTTAGGATCAATGTACCAATGACTTGCTCCTGAATCAATCAAAATAGAAATAGGTTGATTTATGATCTTACCTTCCACCTCGATCATATTGGACTGGTACTCTTCTTATTGATCATTTAAAGCTGCATAGATTATTCCCATATCTTCAACTGTTGTAGCCTCTTGGATGCTGTGAAAAGTTTTCACTCTGTCTTTTCTGTGTGGGAAATCCTTGTACAAGTGATCTTCCTTGCATCCCCATCATTGGATTGGTGGTCTTCCCATTTTTCCCAAGGAATCTTCCTTCTTGAAATCACCCTTAGCATACTGATCTTGATGATTTCTATTAGGCTCATTCCTATTGAAGGGAGGTTTGAATCTCTTCCTCCTCTGATTGGACTTCACATTTTTCTTGTCCTTCCAATATTTCTACAAGGATTCTCTTCTCCAGCCTTGCTCATATGGGTATTTAGCCTTCCTAATGGCCTCAGTCAAGGCCTTGGGCTCATCATACTTGATCTTTTCCTTATAAAAGGTTGTCAATCCACTTAGAAATATTTGTATTTTCACTTTCTCATCACCAATGAACCTGACATATTTTAACAATCCCAAGAACTTCTTCTCATACTCTGCCATAGTCATGCTTCCCAACCTGAGTTCAAAGAACTCTTGCATTTTCTTGTCATAGAAATGCTCTGAGAGGTACTCCTTCTAGAATTACTTCTTGAAATATTTCCAAGTGATCCTACTTTCATTAACATGATCCACTTTCTTCAGTTTCTCCCACCATAATGTAGCTTTCCCATGTAAATGGTAGGTGGAAATCCTAGCATATAGGTTTGATGAATAGTTATGCAACTGAAAATATCTCCAGAGCCCAAGAAACCATGCTTCGCCATCAGCTTCCCTTTATCTTTCACCATCGAAGGAATGTGGCTTGAGCTTCCTCATCTCTCCTTGCAAACTATCTACCTCTTGTTTCCTTCTTTGATGCCTGACAGGGGCACCTCTGGACTGCTTACGGGATCATCCGATGCATAAATCTTTCTTTCTGAGTAAGGAGGTGAGTGGTGTCCATGAGCTCTGCTAGCACTTCTAGAATAACCAGATCTTCCACGATCATTTCTCCTTTCATGACACCTGCCTTCTTCCTCTTATCTTGAGTTCGATCCCTTCTTCATTTTCCTCTGCAACTGATTCAAGCTCTACAACACTCGAGCATTTATCTGACTTTTCTCTCTCATCAGTCTTTCATTTTATTTTTTGTATCTCTGCACTTCCATATTCAAGCTTCTTATTGTTTCTATTAATGTTTCTTGCTCTCCTTTTCCCTTGCGTCCATTGGAATTTGTCTCTGCATTACCAACTCTGGTATTTTGGCCTTCAGCCTCCTTATCATGACTGGAGGCTCCCTCACCTTCTTCCATTTCCTCAATACACATCCTAAGTTGATGTGCTTAAACCCCTTAATTCTGCAAAATGTGCAAGCGACCATTTTGTTAGAATTATGCATATGATAAACAAAATTTCCAAACCATGCTACAAGTCTCTTTCTTTTTTTTTGTTCATGGAGACCATATCCCCATTCTCCGAAAATAATAGTGTCTTGTTATCCTTGGCTGACACAAAATTTTGTCNTAAATCCTTCCTTAGCACCTTTCTATCTCAAAGAAAACCAATTCGTCCCTTATCCCTCCGTCCTTCAGCTCTCAATCTGCATATGACCAAGGCCATGACCCTGTGCTTAGCTGAAAAATCGCTTGTCCAGAGCTTCAGGACTTTGAAACTTTCAGCCAGGACTGGATCAACGGTCCTCGTCCTTCTTCATGATCAACGATCGAGATCCACTTCAAGACTCCATGCTTCGGGAGTCTCAACTTTTATCACTTTCCTCCTCCCAAAACACTTTTAAGCAGAGTTCATGATCTGTCGATGCATGTCTTCCCACATATTGATGGCTGTGAATCACTTCAGCTCTTTAGGGTTCGAAAGTTTCAAACTTCCCTCCTGCACTTTCTCCCAGAGTGCTTTCACCCAAAGTCAATGATCCTTTGACGTGTGTCTTCTGGAATCAACGGTCGGTATGTACTCCGGCCTTCAGGAGTTTTTGAAACAATGCAAATTGTCACATCTTTCCCCTCTGGAGTGCCCAGTCTCTGAACTGCACGATCTGTCGCCACGTGGAAAAATGATGGAAGCAGACATGTGGCCCAATCAGGCAGGTGACACGCGTCACGTTCTAATCGACTATTCAATATTCCAAATGCTCAAATCTTACTGACACGTGGCACACATCCCATGTGTCCACGTCATCTCAAGTGACGTCTGTAAGCCATGTCACTTTAGAATTCTGGGGTCCACATCACCTCCAAGTGACGTCATCGTGCCCCACCACTTCGACTCTTTGGGTTTCGGGACTTTGGGATTTTTCATACTAGCACACTTCCAATTCTCCCAAACCTCGAATTCTCGAACTGGCCAATTTGTCGTCATGTGTCCTCTTGGCTCGGACGACTAAGATTCACATTGGGTCTTCACCCAGAGTTCATGGATCTTCTCCATGTGTCCTCAATATGATGGCTATGTTTTTACTTAGGGGCTCCAGACTTTGAATATCTCAAACTTCAACCTTTTTTTAAAAAAATGTTTTTGTCCGAAGCTCCCGATATTTTGACGCGTGTCTCCCGTGGATCGACAACTATGATTCCTTTGGGACTCTAGACTCTGGAAATCTCATACTTAAAAATCTATCTGGCCCTACTGCCTTTTATCTGAATTCATGGATCTAGAAACGCATGGCTCTCAGCAGATCAATGGATGAGATCCCTTCGGGTCTTCGGGTTTCAGATGTCTCAAACTTCAAACCCCCTCCTCGCTCACTTTTTTCCGGAGTGTTTTATCCGGATCACGTGATCGGTGGAAGCCTGTCCTCCTACAGATCGACAGTTCCTTGCTACCTCGACTCTTCAAACGTTCGTCACTCGAGTCCTAACATGTCATATCACTGCATGCCTTTCAATTTGCGGGGGCATGCATCGGCGGTTTGGAGTTACCTGCTTTTCGCCCCGCAATTCTCCTGACACTGACACGTAACCCCTTGACGAAACCGTGGTTTGGATTGTGGGATCACGTTGGGAAATTAATTCCCATGCAACTCGATTCCCTGCAATGTTTGTTGTTCATTGATCTCTCTCTCCAATGGAAACAGACAGTTGTGACCTTATCCCTTGCTTCCTTTTCATTAGACGACCCTTGTTCACCTGTCCTCCAATCCAACGATCTCGGATCTCTCTTGATCCTACAGTGGCAATCGCTCTCGAATTCAAAAGGAACTGTCAAGATCCTTTGAACCCTTACAAAAGATCTATGTTGTTTTGTCTCCTACATAGCTTCTGCAATGCCATTCCTCCTGATCTTTTCAATTTCATGGTCATAGTTCAATCTCTACCACGAGACTTTGACCAATAGACCCAGCCCATACTGGTCTGTTGTTTCAACCAGAAGCTCTTATACCAATCTGTAACATACCCTGCCAGCCACAGGTCGGGGTATGATACCTGTAAGCCCACCCTCAGACTTCTTTCTCATACTGATACCTTATTTATTTATTAAATATGCATAANAATGTTCTAAAGATTCAATTAACGATAATTAAATATACAGTGAAAAAACATTCATACACAGATAATAATATCACAACAAAGAGAACTTATCATTATGAAAGATGACACCAACTGGTTGCAGACCAAGGACGTTCCAACCAACCATAGACACTACTACTCCAAATCTCAACAGCAGCATCACCCCCGATCCAAGGCTATGAATCCACAAGGATGGTTCCAGAGTGAACTTGGCTTCCCAAACCAGTCATCTCTCGAGCTCTCACAGGACTCCCAACACTCACAACAATCCAAGTACCCATCTCTCTTCTACCCATCTTGCACCACCCGAGAGAATGGACCTCCACCTTTCTTTGCCACACAGTCCCTCAAGCATTCCTTCTCCTTATTCGGGCCTCCAGTGCAACTGGTCCAAAATCTCAATGTTATAACTCTCAAGACTCGCAATTGTGAGCCATGTTGCACACAAGCCACTACATCTCAGACATGCAGGCCTCAAGGCATGATTGGATCACACCAATGGCCACTAAAACCAACTATCCTGTGGCAAATTATTTCACAGTTCAGTCCCCCTTCCCGAGACCAATACGCAGGTGAGGATGGATGGAGGAGGTAGGTAAGTGCATGGGAGTACGTGAGGGTAAGAATGAGGTAACACAAAGGTGATGGAGAAGACAAGCCAATGACCAACCCCACAATCAGACCAGGGGAGTATTTAAGTATGTTCGTGGGGAAATCAAGAACTTCCTAGCCTCCCCAAGAAGCTCATGTAACCAATTCCTCCCTTTAGGGAAAAAGGTAATTAACATAGGAATAAACATTTGGCCTCTCAGCCCGCTCTGTTGTGGAATCATAGCCCCCTATAACTCTAGTCCTTGTCTGTCTAGAAGCCAACGATGTGTTTATTATTAATAATGATCAAAGCATTACATTTCTTAGGCATACTAGCCCTTTAAATAATTGTTTGGGCACTCAGGCCTCTCAGCATTGTAACAATACATTATTTAAAATGGGGGTTCATAAATTGGGGTGTTACACTTATGTTATCGTTTATGTTATCTCATGTTATCCTTGTGTTATCTAATGATTATATTTATGTGATGAGTTGGGCAATTAAAATTATTGATGACTCCAGGTGATCATGATGAGTTGATCTTGCGTCGCCATTCATGACGCTTTTGATTTTGTGTCGTTATTCAATTATGATGATGTGTTGATTATATGACGTTACTGAATATTTTGATGTGTCATTTGTGACATTATTTTATTATGACAATGAGACACTTGTAATTCCTTTAATTATGATGTCGTTGATTAGGCATTGTTGAATTATGGGTTGACGCAAATTCTTAATGCTTTAAAAAAAAATTACCTTTTGTGCTTCTCTTTTTCTTAGGCGTAATAGAGGGCTATTACATATGGTATTAGGGCAGGTTCAACCCTGCAACTATGGATCATCACACCTTCCATTGTATTACACAGTTGATTAATAACTTAGCACTAGTTAAAATTTTAACCTGTCCATGAAGTAATCATGGTTAGAGAACATCGTGGAGGTTCACGATGTGGTGCTAAGGGAGGAGGTGTGATGCCTCTAGTAGCACCCATGCCCGAGGGGTCTAACCCCTAAGGGGAATAACAAGTATTTGGGAAGGAGTTGATTGTTGTAAGGGAAGTGGATGGTCTGACAAGGTCCTTCCAAGGAAATGTCAGAGGCCTTGATTAATCGTCTAGATAGAGATGAGGCCAGGGTGCCTATACCCCCTAAGGGTCCACAACACACCCCGGTCGGTACTGGTAGCGTTCATAGAGAACTAGATAAGGTCAAGTTTCCCAAGTTCTTGGTTGCCACAGACGGGGTAGTCGTCGAGGCATGATTGGAGAACAGAGCGATGTGCTTCGCACTTTGCGACTACACCTCCAACATGAAAGTCCACATGGAGGTATTTCAGCTAAAGGGGAGCACTCTTCTATGTTGGAAAATGCTTCTACCACAACTGAACATGGTCGTCGAAGACGTGTCATGGAAACTGTTTGAGGAGAAGTTCTTCAAGAGGTAATTGTTAGAGGAATTCATTGAGTGCTAGCTCAATGAGTTTAATGTCTTGCGACAGGGCAGTCGTACGGTGCCCGAGTGGAGGCCCGATTCATGGAGATTCTTAGGTGTGACCCACATCTGAACACCGAGAAGAAAAAGATCAACAAGTGTGTTTGAAATTAACTTCAAATTTTGTGAGAGGGTGAGGATCCTAATGCTTCAGGAGTTGCACACTGCAGTCCAGAAAGACCTAATAGCTGAGGAAGAGCTGACCATAAAGGAACAGGACAAGACTCATGCAAGACCGACAAGACAGATGACATTTTCATTGCAGCAACGTCACTCGTAGAAAACGTAGTTTAGCCCTATTCAACATAACAAACCAGGATCTCAGGATGGTAGGCCAACAACTTCCACTTCGGGGACCAGGAGTACTGGACCGAAGACCGAATGTTGGACATGTGGGGAGCCACATTACCAAGGAGACTATCTAGTTGAGAGGGCTAGAACGGATGGATCAACAAGACCCACTACAGTCAGATATTTGGGCAAGACCACAGGATTCACGCGGCAGTGAATAACCGCCAAGCTGAGCACCAATCCACTGTGCTCAAGACGTCAAGCACAATCGTCGACCAAACTTTTGGTTTTTCGATAGAAATAGGTACTACAGAAGAGCTTGTGCAAGGATGAAATTTATATGCAATGTTGGTGCTAAATGAATGAGGTGAGGAGGAGGGATTGGAAGATATTCCAGTAGTACAAGAATTCTCAAACATGTTTCCAGAAGAGTTACCAGGTTTTTTGCCTGAAAGAGAATTGGATTTTACAATCGACCTGAAACCTAGAACTGAACAGATAGCAAGAATGCTTTATCGGATGACAACACCTGAGTTACAGGAATTGAAAATGAAACTAAAGGAGTTGTTGGACCTAGGACTTATATGTCCAAGTGTGTTTCCTTGGGGTGCACCTGTTATTTTCATATGAAAGAAGGGTGGGTCGTGGAGACTTTGTATTGACTACCGTCAGTTGAACAAGGAAATGACCAAGAACCAATATATGTTGTCGATCATGGACGAATCATTTGACCAAATGAAAGGCATGACAGTGTTTTCAAGGATTGACTTGAGTTCATGATATCACCAGTTACGGATCAAAGAGGAAGACATTTCTAAGACCGCATTCAAGACAAGGTTCAGGCATTATGAGTTTATCATTTTACTGTTTGGATTGACAAACGCCCCAGGGGTATTCATGAGCTTGATGAATGGGGTGTTTTGTGAATACTTGGAAAAGTTTTTCAAGTATTCATTGACGACATATTGATATATTATTGGATGATGGAATAACCTAAATAACTTTTTCTCTTAATATTATAGTGATTACGAGAAAACGGATTACGTGAAAATGTCGAAATGTTCCCGAGGATTCATTGCTTAGGGAAGGTTATACTCGGTGAAGGCATCGTTGTGGATCCAGCGAAGGTAGAGGCTATTATGGAATGGCCTGTGCTGAAGAATGTACCATGAGTACATAGCTTTAAGGGTTTAGAAGGATATTATCGATGGTTCTTCAAAGGCTTTTTGAAGATAGAAAATCCAATCATTGAATTGCAGAAGAAAAACAAGAATTGTGTACAGACCTTGAAATGCGTGGAAGTGTTTCAAAGATGCAAGAATATATTGACGACAACATCGATACTAAAATTCCTAAACATGGGTGAGGACTTATTGGTATGCNTCTAATGATCGCTTACTACTCAATGAAATTAAGGAAGCATGAGGAGAACTACGCGACGCATGATATGGATTTATTGGCCATTGTGTATGCCCTATGAGTGTGGAGGCACTACCTGTTGGATGGAAATTCAAACTAAAAATAGACCACTATGGTTTGCATCACATTTATATTCAAAGTGACTTGAATGCACGATAGAGGCGTTGGTCCAAATTGCTTAGCACATACGATTTTGAAATTTCCTACATAAAAGGAATGGTGAACAGAGTGGCAGATGCGTTGAGTCAGAGACCACACTTATTTTTGGTGATACCTCTTCAAGAGAATCTTCAATAAAATATTATAACTTTACAATGTGACGATGACTGGTATAAATAGGTTAAGGAAAAATATTGGTCAAGAAACCATGTTGGTACCAATGTTTGATGGATTTACAATGGACAATGACAGATTAATGATGTATAATAACCGGATTTACATACCGCCTAATGATTATTTGAGAAGTTTGATCTTAAACGAATCCCATAGTTCAGTGTAAATG
Organism: Picea mariana; assembly: GCA_032191745.1. Lineage (NCBI taxonomy): Eukaryota > Viridiplantae > Streptophyta > Pinopsida > Pinales > Pinaceae > Picea > Picea mariana. Next base: position 1,120 of record JASDQU010335843.1, on the reverse strand, counting down.
GATCATGTAGGAGTCACGAAGATGAGGGGAAACCTTAAGCCCTTATTCTTCACGAAAGGAATGAAGGAGGACATAGTCAACTACATGGCGAGATGTCTAGAATGTCAGCAAGTGAAGGTTGAACATAGACATGAGTTAGGATTACTAGTGCCACACGTTGTTCCAGAATCAAAATGGGAGGTCATTTCGATGGATTTTATTGTGGGATTTCTGCTAATGGCTGGAGGCATGACTCGATTTTCGTGGTAGTTGACACTCTGACGAAGAGTGCACATTTTATTCATGTGTGTATGATGTATCATGCACCAGACATAGCTAGATTTTTTATCAACGTGATTGTGATATTTCATGGTGTTCCTAAGAGGATCATATCTGATCGAGGATAGGTGTTTACAGGACGATTTTGGACTAGTTTCCAAGAGGCCTTAGGAACCCAACTTAACTTTTATACCGTGAATCACCCGGAGACAGACGGGCAGACAAAAAGAATGAACCAAATCTTGTAAGATGGGTTGTGTATGTACATGATGGACCAACATAAGCATTGGGAATATTTATTTCCACTGGTGGAGTTTGCATACAACAACAGTTATCAAAGCACCATAAATATGACACCTTTCGAGTTTCCTTATGATTGACTGTGTCAGATGCCTTTGACCTTGGATTGACTTGAGGATAGGGTCCTAGTAATACCAAAAGTGATCCAAGAAATGGAAGAACAAATGAAAATGATAAGACAAGGGATTAAAGAAGCGCAATATTGGAAGAATAGTTATGTTGATGCGCATCGTGTTAACTGCACCAAAGTTTGATTAAGTTCAGAAAGGGTGCTAAAATCTCTCCTGGTTTTGTAGATCCTTTTGGAGTTGTGGAATGAAAGGGACGCATGGCCTATTGGCTGGCCTTGCCTAATTCTTTGAAGCGTATGCACGATGTTTTTCATGTATCTGTTTGAGAAATTATGTTAGTGATCCTACACATGTGATTCACATGAGTTCCTTGCAGGTGTCAGATGAGATTGCAATCACGACGAAGCCAACCCGCATTCTGGACCATCGCATTTGAAAACTACGACATCAAATAGGCGATCGGGTCAAGGTCCAATGGGACAATTATAGTC
>JASDQU010335841.1:3819-14665 GCA_032191745.1 Picea mariana | reverse complement strand
TATGGGCATTCTCACTCAGCCAGGTACCAAAAGAAAGATAGCCCGCGCTTGGAGGCAGACAATGAAATCGCGCGAATCCCCCATCTCCCAAAAATAATGATAGCCAAGTCCCAAAGAGAAATAAAGGGAGCTCGGGTCCCTCACAATCCGACTCAAGGAATGCTCAGACAAGATATGCAGGAGCCAAAAGAAGGCAAAGAACCAGGGCGAGCCACTATAGGAGCGCAAAGTAAAGAAAGAAGAGTGATGGCGTCTTCATCTAAAGGGCCGATGAGCACAGAGGAGCGATTGAAGCAGATGGAAGCGACCCTGGCAAACTTGCAGCAGATGCTACAGCATCAACTAGATTTCTTGGAAAATTTGGATGTGGAAGCAGGCCGTCGGCTCGAACAGCTGGAATCAGACATAACTATGACCAAGATCGGGTTTGCTAAAGAATCAGACAAGCTGAACCAAGAGTTAAAGAGTCCATAGCAAGGCTTTGATGAAAGAATGGAGGAGCTGGAGGCCAAAATGGCCCAGCTCAATAGTAACTGGAACAAGGAAGATCCAAAGTAATTTCAGAATTAATTGTCTCTGTAACAAGTCTCAATAGTAGCCATGGCTCTAAATAAGTAGATTAGTAAGCACTTAAGGTATTCTGGCAGTTTGTAGGCATCTATGTTTTCAAGATTAAGATCCCAAAGAAACAATGGGCATTTTGTAATCTGAACCAGTGACTCTGCCACATCTTTTAATATAATCTCATATCCGTTTTTGTAAAAAAAAAATATACATTTTATACAATATAAAACGATATAACTATAACTATCAGATAAAAGAATCGTTTAATCAATTTATATAATCACTTCGTTTAATCAATTTATATTAACACTTTTATGTGAATAGATATCCGATTCATTTATATCAACTCTATTTTTATATAATTATGTTAGTGAATAAAATGAAATTCAGTTTATATAATCCAGGTTCAAGTGTGATCCATTTATATCAACTAGTTGTATAAAATTTTAATAGTTAATAAATTTATTAATATTATATGAAGCACCTTTATATCATTGTTCGAACAAAAGCAGTAACGCCATGAAAATGAAATTACTGGGAGCGACTGACGAACAGAAAATACAAGACTGCGCAATAGTTTTTTATTATATGAAGAAGAGGTAGATACTCACACAACATCAATTAACCTCAGCTAACAAGATGAGATTCTCTCGCTCAGAGAATCCTGTGAGTTTTATTTAAACATCGATATTATCTAGATAGGTATTGCGCAGTGCACTAGTGTAAGTGATACTAAATGCTGTACTGCTCGTAGCGGATGAAACAGTCAGTGAGCTGAACTCGAGCACCGATGGCGTTTTTGCAAATGCCCCAGATGCGGTTGCCAAGGTTTGTAACGCAGGCGGTGCAATCAGACTGAGATATTGACTGCTTGCAAATCCCACGACCATAGGCAGTGGGTGCGCCGCTGCTGCCTGCACGCGATGCCTTGTAGTCGTAACCACTGAAAGCAGTGTTTTTCTCCAGATCTACGAGCAGGGCTCCCAGATTATTAAAGAACGGATTTCCGCTTGGGATCTTATTCCCGTTACACGCAGACGATTCTAAGTTTGTATTCGGCGCGCCTGCAGCACTGGCCACCAGCACGGCTAATACCATTACTGCCAATGCAAAGCCAAATGACCCCATCGACATGGCTGGCTCAAATGAAATATAACCTCTAATAATAATAATAAACTCTTTCGAATGGCAAATGTTATTGCGATGCTTATCAATGTGTGGAGGGCGCCTTCATTTTATAGGCCTCGCGGGGATGGCTTTGTCGGTAGGATAACATCTGCGTGGTGGAGGAGGATGTGGATTTAGTTGTTGTTTGTCTTTGGTGGAGGAGGATGTGGATTTAGTTGTTGTTTGTCTTTAGTGATGATGATAATTAATGTCCACTAACACTTAAATGTAAAGATATAAATATACGATAAAAATAAGATAAAAATTAATTGAATAATAATTTTTTAGCTGAATAATTTGTCCTTAACACACAAAATAGAAAAAGTGCATCATACAATAACACTAGATATCACAGCATGGAATTACACTACCGAAGAATCTATCAAGATCAGACAGATCAAGTTGGAAGAGTGCATCTCGGAATTTATCACACAAAGATATAAATGCACGCTTGACAACAAGGATAGGATAAAAATTAATTGAATAATAATTTTTTAGTTGAGTCGTTTGTCCTTAGCACACCAACTAGGAAGAGTGCATCATACAATAACACTAGATATTACAGCATGGAATTACACTACCGAATCTACCAAGATCAGACAGATCAAGTTGGAAGAGTGCATCTCGGAATTTATCACACAAAGATATAAATGCACGCATGACAACAAGGATAGGATAAAATCTAATTGAATAATAATTTTTTTAGTTAATGTCTAAGGAATAGATTATATATATATATATAAATATAAATATAAATATAAATATAAATATAAATGTGTAAGGAATAGATTATATATATATATATATATATATATAATTTTAGGATTATAAAATATTTTTAATTTAAATAGTATTTTGTAAAAAAGCTAATATCATGTATTATTATTTTGTAACAAAGCTAATATCAGTTACTATTATTAGTGAAGTTTACTTTCAAGTTGTATTGAACGTTAATTTCATATATAAAACTAAATATTAACATTTAATTCTCTAAGATATAAAAATATTACCTTCCAAAAACAAATGACACATAATTACAAAAACAAATGTTATGCTCTAAAATATTGGGGTCTCGGTTATTATAACAATATTTTTACAATAATACTCAATGTACCAAACCTTGAAAAGGGAATCACATCAAACTTATAAGTAAATAAAACTCTTATTTAGGGCATGTGGGATAGATTAGGAGGACACAGAGAGCCCATGAGACAAAAAAAAAAAAAGCAAACCTTATGACCTACTACTCATAAAGCAAATATTCTCTCTTCAAGATATTATCACTTAGGAACTTGGGTTTCTTCTCCAAACCATGTCGTTCTTAGTAGATGCTTTGAGCACCCACACATTGACTATTAAATGAAAAACCAAATATATAACCTAAGATGTTGGGTTACATTGTTGGACAAGTTCATGTCCTTAAAATAATATTATGAAAAACTTTAAAACCAACTTAGATCTATCTTAAATCAAAGAGGGATCAAATTTTTTTATGTGTAATTTTTTTTTTTCATTTCATTTCATACCAAGTATTAATTTTTTTATATTCAATTATATATAAAAAAAGACACCTTAAAAAATTTGATACTTAATAAATCCAGGTTTGAAATGGATCTACCATAATTTAATATTTTAGATATTAATTTTTTATTTAACTTGTTTAATTTGTATTTATTTATTTTATTATAATGTAATATTTATTAAATAAAATTTTATTTTTTTTTAATACAACTTTATTTAACATAATGTTAACTTGACAACGTCTCCACCATAATGAATTATAGAGAATCTCATTACTCTCCATACAAAATGATTAGAGTATCAATACAACCTATAAACCTATTAAAAAAATAAACCTAAAAAAATAAATATTATGGCTTTAAAATTTCTCCTTTTACCCTACATCATAGCATAGCCACTTAAAAAAAGTTAAGTGTGACACCAAAGCTCTAAGTGCGTTTGTGTCGCCTTCCAATTGATGGAAAAGGTATCTCTTAATTAATGGCCAAGGTTTGATTTGATTATATAGTTATGTTTGGCCGTGAAATATTTTTAAAAAATTAATAATAAAATAAATAAAAATTTAAAAAACATAAAATTTTATTAAATATTTAAAATTTATTTATGGTTTTTACATTTTTTTATTGCTCCGTTCTTGCTGCAATTTTTCGAGATGAGCACGTCTTTAGAAATGTTGATGATGGCTAGAAGTGAGTACAACACGAGGACTATTGAATAACATAATTATTGTAAATAAACCAAATGATAAAACCTACAACAAAATTTCAATATTATGACAATAATGAAATTTCAAAATTTCCTTATTGTGAATAAACCAAATGATAAAACCTTCCTTGCACTGCACTCTAAAATTTCAATATTATGACAATAATGAAATTTCAAAATTTCATTATTGTGAATAAACCAAATGATAAAACCTTCCTTGCACTGCACTCTAAAGGTGTTTCCATCGCTAACATTCGAATATACATCACTTCAGTTTATATTTGGACATTTCTGGCAATGTTGTCGTTACATCACTTCGTGTTCTTAATATAAAACGTCTGTGGTAAATTGTAATCTGTCTGTGGTAATATGAAACGTTTGGTTGCACGGTTTAATTCTACTTAATCATTTAAACGGGGCAGTTACATATCATTACAGTAATTTTTTAATGTGATTAGGTAAATGTTAAAAAGTAAACATGTTAACGGATGGTTTGATAAATGCAAGAAAGTTATGAACAATAAATCTAGCCTATTGATTTTGGAGGACGACTAAGAATATACCAGCATCTTCAATGCATAGCCATCAGATTAGGGTTTAAAGTTAAGTAAGGTTAAAAAATCATTAATTATGCCCATTATCAATAGCTGTATGCCTTTCGACGTAATAAACTCCAACCGTTAAATAACTGTACACTGCCAGCTCTTGTGGACAGCTGTACCAATCTGCGGTTTGATACTTTCTTGTTCTTGATTGTTTGTTAAGCTTCGCTATATGTTCAATTATTTAGCTAATACAGAGTGCACTATGCACATTCCTGTTTTCGAATTCTTCTCTATTTATACTCTCTTTCTTTAACTCAGTCTGCACAGTTTCTCAAGTTGTTGGTGAAATTACATCGAAAAGACAGGATTATCCAAAGGATCCGACTCTCGTAGGGATGGAATTTGACGGTAAATTTTCCATCATCGATCAATTTTTCTGTCAATTACGGTTAAGAATTTCATATAATCGTCAATATTCTTATAAAAACAAAATAGGCATTATAGTTGGAGAAACAGTTAAATTTGACGTGCTTTTTCATATTCAAATTCCAACCCTATAAATGGATTTTACTCCAGTTATACTCCGATGGAACCTGTGTGTCCCCATCGCACCTTTAATAGATGACTTCACATTTTCCGGTGCACATGTCACATGGTGCAAATAACGTTTGTCCAGCTCCATGGTTTTACCAGGAGATCTTTGATACCTCACCTTGGGTTTCCAGCTCGGCCCCATCAAGAATCTTACTCTCTTCTCTTCCAGGTTTGTAGTACATAAAGTCTGGGTGGTTTTATTTTTATTTTGATTTTTATTGAAATTTGATAATATAAATTTGGATAAATCACAATTTTATAAAATTGTATTTTTGAATGCATAAATAAATTCAATCTTTAAAAAATCCATGTTTCATACTATACAAACTCAACCACTTAAATATGCATTTCCAACATTTTCTTGAAAAACCACAAAAGTAAAACATCTTTACCATGCTCATAAACAAAAAAAAACATTTTTACTAGGCCCATAAAAACAATGTAATGCAAACATGCACATTTATATTTTTTACACTAATAAGTGTAATGCTGCCGGTTTTTTATTGATTCTGTTTTAGGTTTTTTACTATATTTCTTTACCACGTTTTGGGGAGACGTGTGGTAACATTTGCTATGGAGAGTCGATACAGCTTCCTTCTACAATGACTCCGTTGATATTCCTCTACCGGCTTCCTACTGTTTTCTTTCTTTGTGCCCTATTATTATTATTATGTCATTGTTATTTTTATTATTATGTCGTTGTTATTATTATGCTATGGCTTCTACTCTTAACAATGCCAAAACAATATAACTAAAGAAATATAACGCATAAATTTCCATCTTAAGCATCCATGTATTAACCACTTAGAAGAGTAAAAAACATAATAATATTGTAAGTTCCAAATTGAAAACTACCATAAAGGATTCATGAAACTTTCACAAGATGAGACTATGAAGGAAATCTAGCTAAATAATGCATGAAGGAGGTATGCATAAACACAATTGTAAGCATGATTCAAATTCTTGATTGAACTTGGCCTTGTCTGTTTGGGTTTTTGTATGACTATTTCTATGAGTTCCCTTCAATTACATACATTGAGTGAGAATCTTTAGTAATTCTCCATTTTCTATCTAATTCTACATATTAACGTGTGAGCCACACCAACCCTTAACATGATTGGATTTTTTGTCCTCACAGGTTTCGAACTGATGACTTTAACATCATAGAGTAGCTTAACAACACACTCCGTCACCGACTGTCCTACACCTCGGGGACAAAAATTTAAATTTTTAAAATTCATACATTTCTCAATATATTTTGGGTTTACATAATAAAAAATGAAATAAAAAATAATTTTAGCATCATAAATATCATCAATAGCTTTAGAATGATTTATCATATAATAAAAACAAAGTTCATACATTAAGAAACAACTCAAATATGATATTTTTTTAAGACTGTTTCCTTTTTAGCACAAGTGCAAAATTTGAGATATGGTAGCAGATACAATCTAGTTTCTAATCCCAAATCTTAAAAAAATATCTTAAATAAGAAAAATATAAATAAATGTTAATTTGTAAAATAAAAATCATGCTAATTTTAGATTTTCTTTTTTCCATAATTTAATTACATAAAACATAAACATATACCTACAACCAGAACTGGCTTCTTTACAACCATTATCTTTGGTTTTATTTAAGTATGTTCATGCTCTTTGGTTTTATTTAATGTTAAATTACCATTTATTTAAAATATATAATATACAAACGACAACTGCTTTCCCATTGCACAATCCAAAGATAGTGAACTAAGACTACCCATATCGTGTCACTCCAATAATAAAATTAATGTCATACTTTAGCAATATAGTTAATCAAAGTTTACAATATAATTTATTATTGTCATACTTTAGCAATATAGTTAATCAAAGTTTACAATATAATTTATTAGTTTATTTTCTTGTTTACATATTTTTTTATATTTAGTTCTGAACTTTCACATACTTATATTTTTTTTTTGTATATTTAGTTCACATAGTGTTTTAATATTTAAATAGATTTAATTTTGATTTCAAATGGATTTTAAATTTCTTTTTTATTTAAAATACTTATATAATTGTTATATTTTTTTTATATTTTTTATTTTCATTAATAATGATTTAATATATATAATCATATATAATAAATATGGTGTACCTCAACAATCTCCGTGTTTGTTAAGGTAGGTTTTCATTTATGGAGGTATTGGTTTTCATTAATAAGGATCGTGCTTTGTTTAAGTTGATCTGCAACGACTCAGAGTAGATGGAGCTTTTTTTTTCTAAGCCATATCATCAAAGGAATTATAAAATATGTGTTTTTCTTAAATCATAAAGTCATAGAATCCCAGGAAGGTGATACCAACAACAAAGTTAATGCTAAGGAAGACCTACTTATTATGGAACTTTGTTTTTATCTTCCTTAACAAGGATATAAGAACAACAATATAACAATTTTCAATGTATAAAGGTCAGATGACTACCTCTTTGTTATATGAATAATCAGAATGAAAAAAGATTTAACAATGTATAGAGGTCACATGATTACATCTTCATTATATGAATAATAAGAATGAGAAAAGATCAGAGTATAATAAGAATGAGAAAAGATCAGAGTTAATGTCTAGTTTGTAGTTCTAACAATTTATTCACACTTTATTAAGGTAGGGACTAGCCACTAATTTCATTTTTACTACATCTTTTTCCTCACTTAAATAATCTAGTGGAAATATTTTAAAGATTTTATTAATTTCATTTTCACTTGGAATATCTATCTCTTATCCTAACCAAAACAAATTGTTAAGAGAATATCTATCTCTTATCCTAACCAAAACAAATTGTTAAGAAACATTGTATTTTCCATTCAACTCTTGTTATTATTAATTTCATTTTTATTCTTTTAAAAATATTATGTTTTTTCCTTTTTTAAATTTTCAATAATTTAATTTTATGATTTTCATGATTTTAATATTAAATTATTTCAATTTTCAATAAATAATTTTTTGAAATTTTTAAAATTAAATTGTAATATATTAATAATGATTTTCACATGTTAATTGGGTTTAGTTAGGATGGTTGGGAGGAAATTGTTATTCTCCCAACCCATACCCTACTCAAGTTCAATTCTCACAAATGACATGTTAAACTCTTAACTAGTATATTTTTATAATGGGTTGAAAATGAGCACCATACCTTCAAGATTTGAAGATTTACCCGAACTTTATAACTCAAAATCTCTTTAAATACAAAATTTGTTTTGTGTTTACTTGCCTATGAAATAACATAACAATATTATTTATTCATGTTATGCTATTGGTTATTTTATGAAATTTTTATGAATATTATATTCATTTTATGTTTACATGTATATAATATAACTTTTAAAGTTATATTTAATATTGTTATTTGTTGTGATTGATTATTATTATTTTTCATATATAAAACAATATGATTATATCTATTATTTTTAATAACTGTATTAAAAAATATGGTTCAACTAGCTATGGAACTTGGGGGGGGGGTGGGGGGTGAACTTCATCCTTCAAATCTAATCTCGAAGGATGTGGAAGAGGCACTCATTCACTCACCCAAGGATATCACTCAAATGATAAGGTGAAAACACAAAAGGACCTAAAGGCCAAATCCAATCTGGATGTCAACGTGGAAGATCCACTACACGCACACAAAGCACAACCCAAATAGAAACCAAGGAAATTCATTCCCAAAGCAACATACATGCCTAGAAATGGCATCAAATCAGAAAGAGTTTGAGGCTATGTTTAATTGTACGATACCATATGTATTATAATTATGCAAAAATAGAAATATTGTAGCAAATACGAGTGAAACAACAAAATATAGGGAATCACAACACCAAAAATGATACATTTAATTGATAGAAATCCAAGTTCACTTGCCTCTTCGAGGGGGAAACCTCCAGCAGAGTATCTCTTTATTACAATAATTCTCAATACAACCATTATCATGCCTTGTACTGTTATTTATACTAATTCTACCTTCTAAAGAAAATTCTAGAGGAAGATCTTTCTAGAAGCAGAAGTTTCTATTAAGTCTTCTTACATTAGACTTGTTAATATGATTAAATAGGATTTATTAACTAATGTCGAACTTTATTACTTGGAAAATATATTATTCTACATATGTGAAAGGTTAGGTAGGTTAGGTCCCTAACATGCCCTCCCCCTTGAAGAATATCCTTCTCCTTAAGGATGAGATGAGGAATTTTTTTCAAAATGGTAGTGGGTGTTAGAATGTGCTCATTTTACGATAGACAATATCAGTATTGTCACCTAACCATAGGACGAAGCCACCCTCCTAGCACCTTAACCTTGACAGAGAATCATTCTGGAAGCAAACCCTACGCTAGATAGCCAAACAAAGGGTAGAGGAACTTTCTCCAAGGATAGCACACCAAACAAGAGCTTATTAGATAGTCCAAACCATAACCAAGACATAGTCCAAGACAAAATGAAAAACTTCTAGTTGCAACAGCTGCAACGACAACTCTCCTCCAAACTTTCGCACAAAACTACCCAACTGCAGTGCGCACAAGTGTGCTCTGCAGTTCTGAGAATGCCTACTAGAATGAAGACTGTCCTCCTATATTTATACTAAATCTGGCAGAATGCCTAGGCCAAATTCTCATTTTGGATACTAATTCTTTAGTTTATATTATTTCCTTTAGACGACTTCTTCTCTTGGAGACTAACAACCTAATACAAGTCATTCCCTTGAGCCGACTTGTCTTCTAGGGTTATTAACCAATCAATTAGGGTTTCTTCTTTCTTTCGAGAATATTCTATTCTCGTCAGGTTTACACGTGGAGATAAATACCTCCCACAAATACCATAATATCAACACTCCCTCCTAGCTAGGGAGATATTGAAGGTAATGGCCTTGAGCACAAACATATCATTTACCCAATAGCATCAACATATTCACGTAGACTATCTTATGATTAGTTTATGAGCACCATCATCACTATCAATGTCATAAATTGAATCATCTCTCAAAACCGTACTCCATCTGAGTAATCAGACATGATGCTGGATAAGTCACTCACTCCATAGAGTTACAAAAGAACCATTCTTCTAATCTAGACATATGTCTTAGAAGAATAAATGTCCTGGACCATTTTTCGTTTGGGAAATATCTGTCCATTGATCATCCATCTAACTGATAATCATTTCCAACACTGCAAATAGTCTTCAAGGAAATCGAAACAATATGATGCAATAGAACACAACTGTGTCTATCCATAGTAGTACACAACTACAATCTAGTGGTACACTACCACACCAAGTAGCACACAAATACTTGATCTGTGACATATAGTCACAATAAGTGGAACACATCCACCACAGTAGCATACATCTACTGTCTAGAGACATACAGTCTCCATAATAATCATCTAATATCAACTTGCATAGAAAACATTGTTATTATATAAACTGAATCATTTGGGCCATTCTTCCACTCACATATGTGAGATCTTGGAAGAGCATCTGCCCTACAAAGGTAAAACATCAATGATGAGCTATCTGGACTATTCTTCTCAAGAAAGGAAGAATACTTGTCCTTATTTCTGAGCCTGGATCATTCCCCACCCTAGGCCATTCCTCAATCACTAAACAAAGCGAAAAGTGCAGATAATGAGTCTGCCCTAGGGAATGCTTGTCCCTGATTGTGGAACCTCGACCACTCACCTATCTAGGCCATACCTCTAGCACTAAACAAAGTGCAACCTGGAGA
>JASDQU010335838.1:1263-12646 GCA_032191745.1 Picea mariana | reverse complement strand
CGAGGTGGATTCGTGAGGTGTTGAAGACGAGGATGATTTGGCAGAGGTGGAAGAGGATCAATCATTTGTTATGACTATAATTAAACATGGCATTTGGACAGAGATTGTCTGAATGCTTGCATGACATGCACATATTGGAGAGAATTGGACCATGCGACAAAAGATTATCCTCAGTTAAAAGCGAAGTGGAAAGAAAAAAGAAACCATAATCAAAATCTGATCATCTAGGTGATTTGTGCATAAGAGTGCAACCATAAACCTATAATAACAATAGTTACCCATGGAGGAGCTATAACTGGAGCAGATGTGACAGAGAAAGGGAAGGAAAATATTGAATAATGGGTAAGGAAAGAAGCTAAGACAATGCCAACTTTCAATCCACAGAAGGAAAGAGAGACATACCAACAAGAAAGAAGGGAGATATTAGGACCATATTGGATATCATCAACATCAACTGCAACCCCTCTAGATGACAAGTCACCAGTATATGACATGCCCTCAGTCTACAACCACACTTCATCAGAAGTATCAACCGATAAGGTAAGCCCTTTGAAATAATTCCTAAAGAGATGTTTAGAAATAATGAAAGATGACACAACATTAAATGCATTGCGCAGTATGATTGATCAGTGTAGTCAGGAACGAGAAGTACTTGCAAGACAATGGGTAGTAAAATAAGTACTACAAAAAGGAGGACCAACAAAGAATTTAGACTAAGTGCACAGATAGGAGATTATGAAATGGATAACGTCATACTAGACTTGGGATCAGATGTAAATGTTCTTCCACGATAGATGTGGGAAATTATGGGGAAGCCAAAGTTAGTTTGGTTACCTATTCAGTTAATATTAGCAAATCGACATAGAATAATACTGATTGGTAGACTGTTAGGAGTAATTTTTAATATAGATGGAATGTGTAGTGTTACAGACTTTGAAGTCATTGATATTGTGGATGATAGTCAACCATATTTGGCATTGCTTGGGATGGATTGGAACTTTTATAACCAAATGATTATTACCCTGAAGAAGAGGGAAACAATTTTCAAATTAGGTGATTTGAATGTAATTGCGCCCTTAGATATTACAGAGGGAAGAAGATATGTAGAACCTTCCAGAAAAGATACCGACAATTTATATAACATGACTGTTGTAGCATCCTTCGCCCCCCCCCCCACACACACGCGCGCTCACTCAAGCCGAGAGACACTACTGTCTCACAAGGCAACACCTTCGTTACCTCACTGCAGAACTTATAGTAACATACCCAGTATTCTACTGAGTTATACTACTTAAAATTTACATATAAAAACATATACATGTATGCATATATACAAATCAAACTACATGTAATTACACATTCACACACAGTCCTCTTGCGGAAGCTTTACATATAAAAACATAATAGACAATACATATTGTAACATACAACTTCATACTGAAATATCAACAACCTCAGTAATGCAGCATAGCCCTCTTGCGGAAGATTTACATATAAAACATAATAGAAAATACATACTGTAACATACAACTTCATACCGAAATAACAACAACCTCAGTAATGCAGCATATACGAGAAATACACATAAGCATACCGATAGTTATAAAGCATGAATTGTAGGTAACTCATAAAACAAACACGTTAAATAACAATGTAGCATGTCATTTTATTACACAATTGGTACTTATCTTGGTAAGAATGTCACCAACCGCATGAAGACCTTCCACAAACCTCCCAGCCTTAGACTACATTGTTCATCTCTCTCAACAATGAGTCACCCCCGAGCTGAGACTGAACTCCACCCGGGTAAAGGGATTCCTAACTAGGCTAAGGCTCATGGACAATAGGAAAGACTCTATCATGGTGCTCTCTCAACCAACAACTTACAGTCCCTCATTCCCCACATGCTTGTCCCACCCAAGGAAGTGTGCACCGTCTCTGCTCAACAATCCTTTGGCTACCCCACTTCCCTTCCAGAGCTTCAGCAACAGGCCAGACCAGAAGTCTTTGGGCACCGTAACTGTAGTTTAGCACCTTTAGGAAATTGATCCCCAACAATTCTCCCACTTAGAGAATTTCTCATGAGCCTGAAAACCCGCTTCTTCAATATCCCACGGGCCTAACAACCCACTTCTTCAATCTCCCACGCTAACTAGCTACATGGACAAGGATAGTTATGGATATGGATTCTGGGTACAGTGACATGAATGTTCGAAGCTACATGATTGTGTGAGTGGAAAATGGTCATGGAATCATGGCTGAATTATCTACCCAATGAAGGTAAGATTTTTTCCCAAAATGAGATGGTCTAGAAGATGGAAAAAATCCCCTCACAATGATCCCACCTTCAAATGAATTGAGTCTCGAAAATAAGTATGCATGTCCCCAACTTGACACTTGCCAGGCTGGAAGTTACTTTGGGCCACTTTTCCCCAACTTTAGGACTTAGGATAAAATAATTATCCATACTTTATGTTTTAAAGAAATATTAATATAATATTCCTTTTTGGCTCTCCCTTTTTCCAACCGGTGGAATTCAGTCCCCCTTCTCTTTTATCGTGGTCAGTCTGCGCGCAACGATATATTCTATATTAAACATGAGACATATACAAAATAGGCACATTGGCCTTTCACATCTAGGCGCTCTAGCCTAATTCGAAAACATAAGAATCCAGCTTATAATCACTGGCTTACCAGCCTATAACACATAACATATGCACAAAGGCCTCCTAGCCTCAATATCCCGTGCACTTACGATGTTGCACGCGGTATCCTAGAATGTGTACTACCACATTATTTTACTACACAATACCTACACACACTATACCATAAAAGGTGCATTACAAGATGATGTCAAAATAGATCACCAGCTTAAGTATGCTTGTCTTACATTTACGATTGGGTTCGACCGAGGGATATTACAATCCCCTCCCCTTATTTATGCACTGTCCTCAGTGCATCGTGTACACTTATACAACAAAAGTTTTTAAAAATTCTCAAATAGATGCGGATATTTTCCGCGCATCGCATCCTCATGTTCCCAAGTAGTGTCCTTAAGACCATACCAGGTCCATTGGACCTTTACAAGCCCTATGGATTGATTCTGGAGCTGTTTGATTTTTCGGTCCAGAATGCACACCGGCTGCACTTTGAAAGCGTCTTCTTGCTCCACCTGAATTACATTCCAATCAATAACATGATTAGCATCAGGTATATATTTATTTAGCAATGATACGTGGAATACATTATGAACAGACATAGATGCAGGTAATGCAATCCTATAAGCAACTGGACCAATCCTCTCTAGGATTTCAAATGGTCCACAAAATCTGGCTGCCAACTTGGCACAGCTTCCTAGTTTCAAGGAACTCCTGTTGGATTTTACTTTAAGAAAAACATGATCACCCACTTTGACCTCTCTGTGGATTTTGTTCTTATCGGCATAACTTTTCTGCCTGTCTTGGGCAGCTTTCAAAATCTACTTAATTTTTATCATTTGTTCCTCCATCTCCTTGAGCAGGTCTGGCCCAATTACTATTCTATCAGCTGGATTATCCCAGCTCACTAGAGTTTTTCACTTTCTACCGTAAAGTGCTTCAAATGGGCTCATTCTCAATGATGCCTGATACCCATTGTTGTAAGCAAATTCTACCAAGTGTAGGTATTCTTCCCATTTTGATGTTTTGTCCATCACATACATTCGCAATACGTATTCTATCACTTTTTTCACCCTCTTTGTCTGTCCATCAGAATTGGGATGATAAGCTATATTAAAGTTCACATTCATTCTGAATCCTTTGAACAATCCTTTCCAGAAATTTGAGGTGAATTTTGGGTCTTTGTCAAACACAATTGTTTTAGGAATTTCATGCACTCGTGCCACTTCCTTCATGAAAATATCATAAACATCTATTGCCTTGTGAGTAGTTTTCAGTGCAATGAAATGGGCAGCTTTGGTAAGCCTGTCCACCACTACCATGATCGAATCATGTAGTTTGCCTTTTCTAGGCAATCCCGTAACAAAATCCATTGTCACCATTTCTCACTTCCATTCAGGAATGTGTAAAGGTTGCAACAACCTTGCTGGGTGTGTATGCTCAGTTTTAACTTTCTGTAACTCCATACATCTAGCGATGTATTCAACGATTTATCTCTTCATACTTGGCTAGAAGTATTGGCTCTTAACCGCTGCCACGATTTTCTAATAACCAAGGTGTCCTGCATAAGGGACATTATGCATTTCATGCAAAATTAGACGTTTCAAGTCTTGAGCATTTGGTACAAAAATTATGTTCTTGTGTAGCAGTATTCCATCTATTCCCAACTTAAAAATGTCCATTTTTTGTGGTATCTCACCCTGCTGTAGCTTTGCTACCAATTCTCTGTAATGCAATTCTGCATTCGCAGCCTCCAGAATTTTTCTTTTAATATTAGTTTGATACATGCTAATGGCTATAGAATGTATTTCATGCACCCTCCTGTTGAGTGCATCAGCCACTTTATTCTCTTTTCCTTTGATATGCTTTATATCAAAATCATATTCGCTTAGGAATTCCAACCATCTGCTTTGCCTAGCATTTAGATTTGGCTGATCAAATAAATATTTCAGACCATTGTGGTTTGTTCTTAACTTGAACCTTCTTCCCATGAGGTAATGTCTCCATTTCCTCAAGGCATGCACTATGGCTGCCAAATCCAAATCATGCATGGCATAGTTTCTTTCATGTTCCTTTAACTTCTTGGATTCATAACATATCACAAATCCATTTTGACTGAGGACTCCACCAAGTCCTTCCTTACATGCATCTGTGCATACAATGAAGTCCTTGTTTGGATCTGCAATCCTTAGAATTGGATCACTTGTCAATAATTGTTTCAAGTGTTGGAAACTCTTTTCACAATCCAATGTCCACTGAAACTTCACACCCTTTCTTCGCAAAGAAGTGATTGGGTGCGCAATATTTGAAAATCCTTCAATGAATCTCCAACAATAGCCTGCAAGACCCATGAATGATCTTACTTCTGTCACATTATTTGGTGCTAACCATTCTCTGATGGATTCTATCTTCTCAAGATCCACTGCTATCCCATCCTTGGAAATGATATGCCCCAAATAATGAATTTGTTCCTGATAAAATGAGCACTTGCTCAATTTGGCATAAAACTGATTCTCTCCTAATACTTGCAACACCATCTTCAAATGATGTTCATGCTCTTCCTCTGACTTAGAATTTATAAGAATGTCATTCAAAAAGAAAATGATAAACTTATCCAATTATTCTCGGAAAACACCATTCATTAAGCAGATGAAAACAACGAGTGCATTTGACAACCCAAATGGCACCAGGATGAACTCATAATGACCATACCTTGTCCTAAAGGCAGTCTTGTTGATATCTTCCTCTTTAATTCTTACCTGGTGGTATCCTAACCTGAGATCTATCTTTGAAAATATATTTGCATCCTTTAATTGATAAAAGAGGTCATCAATCATAGGCAGAGGATACTTGTTCTTAACAGTGACTTTATTCATCTGTCTGAAATCAATGCACAATATTAATGTTCCATATTTTTTTTTCACAAATAAGACTGGAGCACCCCAAGGTGATGCACTTGGGCATATATACCCCTTCTTTATAATTTCTTCGAGTTGCATTTGCAACTCCTTCAATTCTGGTGTACTCAGTCTATAAGGAGACTTTGACATTGGAGCTACTCCCGGCATTAAATCTATAGAAAAATCAATGTCTCTCTTTGGGGGGTAGTCCTAGTACTTCCTTGAATATATCTTCATACTCGTTCAAGACTGCATAATATTCAAGATTTAGAACCTTTTCTTTAGGTGTCTCCTCCATATGAGCTGCAAATATTTGACACCCCTTTCTGTAACATCTCTTCATTTGTAATGCTGAAATTTCTCTAATGGTTATTGTCCTGGGAATTCCCTGCACCTTCCTTTGGTTCCCTTCTTCATCCAAGCAAGTAAATTCCTTGTTATGACAGTCTAATAGAGCATGATGTTGGTCCAACCAATCCATCCCAATTAGACAGTCATAGGAACCTAAAGGAAATATGTTCAATTCTGCCTTGGTGTTCAGTCCATTCATGTCCATGAGACATGACTTAACCATCTCATTTACTTTTCTTTTGGCTCCTATAGCCAACTGTACCAACCAATATTTTCCATTCTTTATTCTTGGCAAATGCAAACTTTCCGCCATCTTAGGATCTATATAACTATGACTAGCTCCTGAATCAATTAAAATAGTAATGGTTTGGTTGTTGATCATACCTTCCACTTCAATCATGTGTGACTGATACTCTGCTTGCTTGTTATCCAGGGACGCATAGATCCTTATCACATTTTTTCCCATGTCCCTCACTGTTTCAGGTTGTTGTACATTGTTAACAGTCCTTCCTTTTTCACCTCTGTGAGGACAATCTCTAAACCTATGATCTCCTTTATAATCCCAACATTGCATAGGTGGCTGCCTTGACCTTTGACTTCCTATGTCAATCATTCTGGGTTCTCTAGGCATTTGTTTCTCTTGTGGATTATTTTTGAAGAATGGTGGCTTATACCCCTTCTTCCTCTGATCCACTTTGAATTTATTTTTGTCTTCCCAAGCCTTTTGGAAAGTAGGCCTTGTTTCTTGTTGATCATATAGGCACTTAGATCACCTTAGGGTCTCTTCCAAAGTATTAGGATCATCATACTATATGTTTTCACTGATGAATGATGGTCATCCACTCAAATACCTTTGAATTTTAACTCTCTCATCCTTGATGAAAGAGACATACTTCAACAGTTCTAGAAACCTTCTCTCATATTCATCTATGGTCATACTTCCAAGTTTGAGTTCAAAGAACACTTTCATTTTCTTGTCATAATATCTCTTGGTCAGGTATTTCTTCTCAAAATACTTCTTGAATTCCTTCCAAGTAACACTTTTCTCTTTAAGGTGTTGCACGTACATGAGTTGATCCCACCACATGGATGCTTTTCCTTTAAGTTGATAGATGGAAATTCTACCTTCTGCATGAGAACAATAGTTATGCAATTGAAAATACTTCCTCATGCCCAACAACCATGTTTCTGCATCGTCATCTTTCTTGTGCTCACCATCAAATGTAGAAGGTTTGATTTTGTTCATTTCTCCTCATAGCTCATCCATCCCATATCTCATATGCCTTATGATGGGGGATGGACTTAAGTTGTTGCCTGCTCTCTTATTGGAATTCCTCGGGGAGTGGTGATGTCTGCTAACACTTTTTGTACTTCTTTTCTCATCCGAGTGTTTGTGATTCCCATATTTTATTGAGCCACTCTCCTTATCCAATTGCTTTTCTATTATGTTCAATCCCTTCAATAACTTCATGTTGAAGTCATCTTGTTGTTCCTTGGCTTTCATAAGTTTTTCATTTTTAGCTTTATGGCTTTGGACATCTCTCTGCAAATTTTTAATGGTCTCTACCATATTCAGGTTTTCATTCCTTTCATCTCCATGTCCATTGGAGTTTTTTCCTTCAATGCTCAAATGGACCTCCATCCTTCTGCTCTCATCTTTTTGACTATAATTTCCCTGTGCCTCTTCCATTCCTATGGATTCTGCATTGATCTGATCTGATCTAGTTGTTGTCAATTCTGTAAAAAGTGTACCCATTGAAACTTATCAAGCTAACTAATTCCAAAATTCAAGAAGAATACGAACAATTTTGGTTCAATCTATACATCAAATTTTTTTCGTCTGAGTTCCGGGTGTTATGACCACAAAAAACTTTTAGATAGAACTCAATTTCAAAAATTTTAGCATGAACTACATCATCGCCAAAGTCCCGATGTCATGTGTTTCGTTATGTCAAATCCACCATTCGTGGGTGGACGACGGTTAGTCAGATCACCCTGTTTCACTCATTTGGTACTTCAAAGTTGCATGAAGTCTAGTGAACACCGCCATATAATGAACTCAAATGGCTTAATCATTTGAAATGGATTAACTGTGCATGGAAAACCATCATATTTGCACGAAGGTCTGTCAGTGATTCATCATTGGGACTATATAATTACCAATTCTGAAGTTTGGAAGCATCATATTATCCATAATTGGAATAGTCTTCCAATTTTTCTCTTCTTTCTAATGTCTGTAAGAAAATTTCAGTGTCTGCAAGAATTGGGGCACATGGATAAAGCTATATCCAATGAGACGGGTTATTCCAACAACATGGAAGACTTTCCTGTGAGTAAGAAGGAAAAGGTAGTCGCACACATCCTAGTGACTAAGTTTCACACGGAACTTGTCACAAACTCTAAGTTGGCAGTTAGGATAAATCCTATCATGGGGGATCTAGTCATCAACATTAGAGCTGTTAAGAAGAAACAAAGAAAGCAACTGAAAAAGGAAGCTGTAGTTGAAGCGACTGAAAGTGTTAGAGAGAATCAACTTGTCTAGCTTGATACTTTAAAGGAGGAAATAACTAAGTTGAAATGAGTCCTCTCATAGAATTAAGTACATTTAAACAAGTTTGGAGAGAAGGTAACATAGGTAAGGGACTCCGGAGACGATAGACCTAATCTTATCGGTCCCTTTTTGTAACTTCATACTATTTGTAGAATTATGCAGAAGTCCGATCATTTTCGAATTCTACAAACGTGTCTGCCCTCTACGCAGAAAGACCTTTTTGTAATTTTGAGATTAAATGAATATATATATGAATGCAGAAGTGGATTTTGAGGATTATTCATGATAGATTCAATCTAGTGGTGTTATAAGTCTGTTTTTCGTTCATAGTATGCATTCTTGAAAGTTTGTATTTTACTTTTATCTGGTTGGAGTCAGAGGAAGTAAAACCCAAAATTCATCTTTGAGATTCTCTCATCTTTAGTAGTTCAGACTGTATTTATTTCATCTCAAACCATTCTTAATTCATTTTAATTAATGTTTTGTCGCAGTTGTGTGTTTCTTTCCCTCCAATAATATGCAAATTTTCTATTAAACTCAGACTCATAGAAATCCGTTGCGCTCTGCTATTGTTCACCTTCCAAACAACTTTGTGTGCACAAGATTCAACTTGTACACCCATATTTGTTATACACAGCCACACCATAAGGTAAATCATGCTTCCTCGCACCTTCATCCACTATACATTTCTTCTCTGTTGCACCAATTACTTGCGCGCATTACTTTGGCGTTCCACAACAGTACCCACTGCGCACAGTTTTTGTATGACACATTGATATTCCACATGCATTTCGCTCTATGCATTGTACCATGTAAAAGTTCAATATGCCCTACAATGCTCACTAATCTACGCACACCTACAAAACTCCTCTGTGTTTTTCAATACCACGCACATAATGTGCACCATTACTAAGTGTGTATACCGTGCAAAGCTAAATATAGTGTGCGCATCCACACACTATATCCTTCCGCACGACACCACAATTTTTCTGTGCATGCTTGCATGCTAACATTTTCCCGCGCTGTGCCCAAAAATTTACCACAAACGCTTTGTGACCTTGGTAAATCGACCATTTCTAAATTAATCTTCTATGGATATTCGATTCAAATGAACCTTTTTGGCCCATCCAGGCTCAGTGTTGGAACTAAGGAGCTCTGATACCAAAATGTATCATCCCCCGACCCCACACACACACACGTGCGCTCAGTCAGGCTGGCAGACACTACTATCTCATGAGGCAACACCTTTGTTACATCACTGTGGAACTTATAGTAACATACCCAATATTCTATTGAGTTATAGTACTTAAAATTTACATATAAAAACATATACATGTATGCATATATACAAATCAAACTGCATGTAATTACACATTCACACACAGTCCTCTTGCAGAAGCTTTACATATAAAACATAACAGACAATACATACTGTAACATACAACTTCATACCAAAATAACAACAACCTCAGTAATGCATCCTAGCCCTCTTGCGGAAGCTTTACATATAAAACATAACATACAATACATACTGTAACATACAACTTCATAACAAAATAACAACAACCTCAGTAATGCAACATATACAAGAAATACACATAAGCATACCGATAGTTATAAAGCATGAATTGTAGGTAACTAATAAAACAAACACATTAAATAACAATGTATCATGTCATTTTATTACAAAATCGGTACTTATCTTATTAAGAATGTCACCAACTATGTGCAGAACTTCCATGAACCTCCCAGCCTTAGACTACACTGTTCATCACTTTCGACAGTGAGTCACCCCCGAGATGGGACTGAACTCCACCCGGGTAAAGGGATTCCTAACTAGGCTAAGGCTCATGCACAACAAGAAAGACTTTGTCTCGGTGCTCTCTCAACCAAAAACTTACAGTCCCTCATTCCCCACATGCCTGTCCCACCCAAGGAAGTGTGCAACTTCTGCTCAACAGTCCTTTGGCTGCCCCACTTCCCTTCCAGGGCTTCAACAACAGGTCAGACAGAAAGTCTCCGGGCACTGTAACTGTAGTTTAGTACCTTTAGGAAATTGATCCCCAACAATTATCCCACTTAGAGAATTGATCATGGGCCTGACAACCCGCTTCTTCAATCTCCCATGGCCCTGACAACCCACTTGTTCAATCTCCCACGCTAACCAGCTACACGGACATGGATAGTTATGGATACGGATTCTAGGTATAGTTAAATGAATGTTCGAAGATACATTACTATGTGAGTGGAAAATGGTCATGGAATCATGGCTAAATGATTTACCCAATGAAGGTAAGAATTTTTCCCAAAAGAAGATGGTTTGGAAGATGGAAAAAATCCCCTCACAATGATCCCACCTTCAAATGAATTGAGTCTCGACAATAAGTATGCATGTCCCCAACTTGACACTTGTCAGGCTGGAAGTTACTTTGGGCCACTTGTCCCCAAATTTAGGACTTAGGATAAAATAATTATCCATACTTTATGTTTTAAATAAATATTAATATAATATTCCTTTTTGGCTCTCGCTTTTCCCAACCGATGGAATTCAGTCCCTGTAGTGTACCTTTTTACTACCGAGGTTTCCAAACCTCTCAGTTACCATTCTATACATGGATGTTTACATAATTTGTACAGGAATTATAAACACATGCATTTAACACAATTAAACACACTTAATTGTCAAAGTAAAATATATAAGTTACTGTTACCATTAACAGACCATAGCATTCAATAGTAATTCATTTACACAGCGGAAAACATGATAATATATACAACACAATCATGCCAAATGTGATAAAACATAATTCAGATACTTATCTTTTAACAGCTGTAGAAATCACCGACCAAGTGCAGGCCTTCCACGAACCTCCCAGCCTTAGACCACACTGTTCTTTAGCTCAACAGCGGGTCACCCCCGAGCT
>JASDQU010335831.1:0-12646 GCA_032191745.1 Picea mariana | reverse complement strand
TAGGAGGGTTTTGGTTTGCGTCCTTATGTTTATTTTTGTAGGGTCTTCTCTTAAGGCTAATCAACATTTTATCTTAGAGAGGTTTTAAATTTAGGTTTAGATTTGAACTGGGAGACAATTAATTAGGGAATTTGTTTTGAGAATTTCTTAAGGCGTTAAGGTCTTAGGGTCATCTAGGTTGTCTCATCATCATCATCAATGCGACATGCCCTTCAGGACGCACTATGTTCTCCAAGGGTGCCACTCACCTCGTTTGCTTCTGTTGTGCGACGTGCCCTTCAGGATGCACCACGTGCTCGAAGGGTGCCACTCGCCAACTTGTGTTTCTTTTGTGCGATGTGCCCTTCAGGATGCACCACATGCTCCAAGGGTGCCACTCACCGACTTGACTGATTGGTAGACATCTATAACCCCTGGAGTCAACACTCCGCCAGGTGAACTTGTGGAAGACTAAGGGCTCTAAGGAATAAGGCCCCCGCCTTATTGCGCGCCCCTTAGAATCATCATGAGCGACTGTCGCAGTCTTCCCTCACGACATCGTGGATCCTCTCGAACTAGGTAATCGTTAACCTACAGTTCGAGCCATGGCGGGAGTGCTAGTAGGTTGTGGTAGGGATGCTGTCTACACCTCTCCCTCAACCTCTTTGGAAATCGTGTGTGGCCCCTTTACTGCATATGTGAGTCTGGTCGGCAAGCTATCGTTAGCCTGCATCATCAACCATCATGTCAGAACATGTCAACAACATATCATCAAATAAATAAAATATCATGGTAAATAAATCAACCCAAATAGCACACTCCCTGACTCAATCCGGAGTCCAAGGGGTTCCAGCGATGCCTCTGCATCCTCAAGGTCCAAAACCCTACACACTCAACAAAACTGAGTCAATAACACCTGTCTACATCAAGTAGTAAAACATCATTTCGTCTATCATAACACATCATAATCAAGCATAAATGTATTAATATCAGAAAAGTCCAGATCACTTGCGAGCAAGTGTCCTCAAATAAAAAGTTCTCCCAGTGCACTAGAGTGGGATGTTACAAGATGACCAAAAAAGTGTGGGTTATATTAGTAATGTTTCTATCCATAACTTTGTTTGTACTCATCTTCTTAAGGCTTGACAATATGGTAGATTAATGGTTGATTGGTTCAATAATGTTAATATCTTTAAAAAACATCCTTGAGAAGGTTGGTATTCTTTTTCGATTCATTGAAAGTATCCAATTTGAATATGTGTTATCCATATACTTTATCTACTCAATGGTACTCATAGATGCATGAGAAATCAATGGAATTATAGTTGTGCTAATCATCTAACAAGTGGTATTTTGAATCGAACATTTAAATTTTATTATTTATCACAAGCTCTATGAATTCAAGATTCAAGCAGGATAATCTAATTCATAGTCTATCCGACTTGTCTTGACAAACCAAAAGCATACCAACACTGAACTAAGACTACATTGTTTTCAAAACAAGAAAGTTCCACACTTCAATGGACATGGATAGGGGCATTGAGATAGTGGCAATAACATCATGCATTTATTGAAGACTTCCTAGAAGAATATTATACACTTGTCAGAATGCCATCTTCAGAATATTATTGAAACCCTGTCCATGCATACTGTTCAAAGGCCCCAGTGCAGTATGTATGACCAAGCTTCTATGTTTTAACTTTTTATACACAAGCAGTGAAAATTTTAAAGAAAATACTAGTCATCCTACAGTTTCCAGTACCTATATAGGAAGTGTATATATTTCTCTACTTCATTGAGGCATCCAATGGCAATGTTTATAGGTTCTTCACGACCATAAAAGATCACTTCTTACTTTGCAATAACAATTTTGAGATATGTCTATTAAAAAAAAAGTATTGTTGCTGAAAATGATATTCGAGCTTTATGAGATGTTAAGACACTAAGAATAAAGTTTCCCCCTTACTTTGAGGGACAAATAAGAGAGGATATTGGAATACTTCACACATGGATTGGTCAGCCACAATTATTTATGGTTTGTCTTAGTTATAATTTAACTTGGCCACCAAAATAAGAAAGGAAATTGGAATACTTCACATTTGGATTGGTCAACCACAATTATTTATGGTTCATCTTAGTTATAATTTAACTTGGCCACCAATATATAGCAACAAGTATTCTGCAGGTTTTTGGTTATACAATATATAACAAAAAGTCTTCTGCAGGTTTTTGGTTATACAATATATATCAAAAAGTCTTCTGCAGGTTTTTGGTTATACAATATATAGCAAAAAGTCTTTTGCAGGATTTTGGTTATACAATATATAGCAAAAAGTCTTTTGCAGGATTTTGGTTATACACTATATAGCAGGTATATGTGGCACATGGAGGAGTTTGCTAGAGATCAAAGCTTAACAATTCTCTTTGAAGAGATATGTTTTTATCCTCTTTACGATCACCAAATCCCCATGATTTTAAAGTAAAAGATTTCAAATATAGACTTCCATATCAGCAATTAGCCAAACACTAAATATTAAATCCCTAGTGTTGGCAATGAATATATAGCAAAAAGTCTTCTACGGGTTTTTGGTTATATATGTGGCATATGGAGGAGTTTGCTAGAGATCAAAGATTAACAGTTCTCTTTGAAGATATATGTTTTTATCCTCTTTATGATCACCAAATCCCCATGATTTTAAAGTAAAAGATTTCAAATATCGACTTCCATATCAACAATTAGCCAAGCACTAAATATTACAGCCCTAGTGTTGCCAATGACAAGATGCATTCTTTTTTGTTCTTTCTCTAAAAATTCAATGAGATGGAACAATACACCCAAGTTATTTGAGTACTTTCATTTAATACTAACCAAAGTTTTGGAATTCTAAAAAGAGTATTTTTAAATTTTAAACAATTATGTTGATTGCACGAGACAAGTGAGGTGCACTCTATAACTCAGTATGGATAAGATGTGTAACAACACATATCATTAATAAACTAAAATGAAAGAAAAGTTATAAAAAAAAGAATATTAAAAATGCCAACCATAATAATAAAACTTATATGTAATAACAAAAGAGACCAACATAGATCCATCTTAATCCCAACCTTTTATGCAACGAGAAGAAAGTTTCTTTTTGATCCCTCTCAATGCTTAATAGATATTGGGTTAAGATGAATCTATGCTAGTGTTATTAGCAAAGCAACATTTTTCCATGCAGTGTACGCTGAAAACAACATTGATTGAACTTATTGCCAATGCCATGGGGAACATGATCATCTTTCCTACTGAGATGGCTTCCACTTATACGAGAAGATGTTAATACAAATCCATCCCAAAGAAGCACAAGGACTATGAGATATATTATGCTAAAGAATATTGCATCCTTTCCTCACGATGGCAGGAAAAGCCTATAGTCCAGCATTAACAAAACATATCTCCAAAAAGTCATGAAGTGTTGTTTCATGAGAGAGAAAAGCATTCTTTCAACCCAATCAAGGGTTTATGCAAACCAATCTTATAACATCCAACTCATACGCAAGAATCTATGTTTCGAACGCTTGGTCTAAACTACCAGACTCATAATCTCAGGTCAATTCTTTTGAAGAGTGGTAAATTTGACAATTGGCAAGCATAATACCTGATTTTGAGGCTGCAATGCATAACGATCAATTTTGGATTGGTAGAACTCAGGTCAACTTGAATCTGATTTTCTTTGCATGAATTGGAACAGAGGACTAATGACGTTTTAGAAGGTTGTTTTAAACCAGATTTGGATTGTCAGCTATTGGAGGAGGAAATATTTGTGGGGGAGACAGGAAGAAGGTTAGAGAACTTTATTTTTCACGATTATTTCCATCGATGTTGTTTTTCTCTTGGTTTTTTGAATTTGTTAGAGAAATCAAGACATATACTCAACGAAGTTTAGGTTAGTTGGAGAAAGTAGGATGGATACTAACAATGTATTTGTGTGTATCTATTGTTTTCACTATTTTTCTTTATATGCAGTCATGTCCTTATGTCTCGTATTAGGATAAGTCAGGCTTGATAACCAACCATGCTTGTGTAGTAACAATCCTCATCTTAATTCTGTTGGAGATAATAGGATTTCTGGGCAGTTGTGTGAATGTATATGTGTAACCATTTTGAGGTCTTAACTGCGTTGGATAGAAGAGGATTGTTACTCAACCATTTGTTGTTGACAATTATGTGTATGAAGAAGTCAAGGTTTTTTACTTCTCTGCCATGGTTTTAACTAGGGTACTTTTTCATGTGTGTATATATGCAAACATAGTTAAAGTAGGATTGGTATTTTGTATGTGTGTATAATATATATGTATTCATGGTCTTAACGAGATGCAGAGTTTCAAGTATGTTGGTATATCCTTGTGTGTATGAAGTCATGGTATTCCTTTCATGTTTAGAGAAGGGACATTGGATGAATATTTTCCAACTTTTCGCAAAAGGCCAAGATATAGAGACTTAATCTTACATGATTACAACATCTATCCCTGCCTATAGATGCAAGGACAACAAAATTCCTATCAACTCTTACTCATAGGTCCATAGAAACAACTATAAACATCCTTCAACATTTATAACAAAATAAGACAATTCAAAGGTCGTATGTGTATTGGATATTCTCTTGTTGTGTCTATTTCTATTCAAGTATATCAATAGATTAGTGATTTCCACATAAGTGGTTCAAGTGCATAATAAATTTTTTATACTTTTTGCAACATTAAAACATAAGTTTGACTCATTAATAGTTTCCACACAAAGCATGAATCATTTCTCTTAATTAAGTTATTTTCATTTAAATATCCTATAGAAGGGGAACATTGAATTGAAAGTAATTTACACCAAGTGAATCCCTACATGTCATTGGTGTGATATACAAATATCTAGTGTCATTGACATGAGGTATACAAAGCTCTAGATGTCATGGTGGGGTATACCAAGCCTTTTGACAAAATTTAGTCAATTTTTGTCTCATAGAAAGCCTTTTAATGGAAGTTGGGGAACCCATTAGTGGAAATTCTAAGCACATGCCTCGAGGGGATAATCTTGGTCACTGAACCCAAAACGCCCTTGAAAAATCATATTTTTTTAGAAGTGAATAGGTCAACCCTGGCAAACACAACCCCTAATGCTTGCAACATTGTTTGGAGGAGGGACAAACTATGTTTCTTTTCCAAACATTCAAAATGAGTATATTATATTTTAATGAATGTATTTTCCTATTTTTATATATGGTTTTATAATTTATCAAAAAATTCACTAAGACTTCAAAATATTTTATATTTTAGTAAAATATTTGCTAGGATTTTAAAAGATTTTATAATTCACTGAAAGATTCACCAGGAATTTACAAGATTTTATAATTCTGTGAAAGATCCACCGAGATTTTACAAGATTATGTAATTGAATAAAATATTTGCCAAAAAATTATATATACATATTATATTATTGATAAAATATTCTTCAATTTTTCCTATGTATCATGGGGATTCACCCATTTATTGTACATATAATTTTAAGGGGGGTTCTTAAAATCACCTATGCTTGAGACATATCCTTGGTACTTGGTTTATGGATGTTACAGTTCATTGTTAGAGGCACATCTTTGTGATATTGACACATACTTGAGGTATATCTTATGGTACATGGTTTACGACATATGGTTGAGGCATATCATGAATGATATACCACATGTTTGAGGCACATGTTTTGGTATATGGTTTGTGGATCTTGGTACATGTTTGAGGCACATATTTGGTACATGGTTTGAGGCATATCGTTTGAGGTTTCGGTACATGGTTGAAGCATGATATGATACGTGTTTTGGTACATGGTTGATTCATGATATGGTACAGGTTGATGAAGGTATATTAGTGATAGATTGACAATGACGGGTTGATGTGACAATGACAAGTTGATGTAACAGTGACAATGATAGGTTGATGTGACAGTGACAATGGCAGTTGATTGATGTACTAGTGATAGTGGCAGTGACACTATAAGTGGTGGTGACATTTTGAGTCTACACTTGTATTTCAGGGCGGCGGGACGAGGCAAGGAAAGGGGGTTGCAACCTATTTCCAATTGTAGCTGGAGAATTCGGGTAGTTGGAGCATGTAAATAAAGGGGTTGTAACCTCTTTTTGGTTGGAGCCAGAGAATACAGGGAGTTGGAGCTTCCTTCAGGTTGAATCCTGTAAACTAGGGGGTTGGAGCCTCCTTCCAATTGTAGCTAGATAATTTAGAGAGTTGTAGCTAGAGAATTTAGAGAGTTGTAGCTTCCTTAAGGTTGGAGCCTGTAAATAAGGGGTTGGAGCCTCCTTCCAGTTGGTGCTGGAGATTTGGGAAGTTGGTGCTTCCTATGAATGTAATATTGATATATATAATAAAGCATTCCATGGTTTTCTCCCATTTGGGTTTCCACGTAAATCTTGGTGTACTCTATATTTGTGGTTGCTTATTATGCTCTGATGAATGACATTTTTTATGATGAAATAATGTACTAAATGCTTAAGTGATAAATTATTGAATACTAGTGATAACGTTGAATTTTATATATTGTGATTGAAAGTGGTAAAAAGGGCTCATGCTGATTCACCCCCCCTCTCAATATTCCAACAAAATTTATTCTCAATTAATGTGTTAAGCTAATTACGTTTTTTAAGAGTCTACCAATGGACATAACCATTTATAGGGTTATTCTGTAAGAGTGATCCCCCATAGGTTACAAACCTACATTGCAAGAAAAGTTAAGATATCACTCGAACGAGAATGTTGTGGGATGTTTGCATGAACTAAAATATTCAATGTTAAAGTTCACTAAGTCATAAACATGAAGGGCTTGGACCTCAACCTAATATAATTGCAAATTTGAACGAAAGGACCTTAAAATTTCATAGGATGGTTATCTCTCGGAATGTGGGTTTGCTATGGAAATTAGAGTCAATTGTGTAATGTTGGTGTGACTCTACGTAGATATTGGAGATTGAGTCAAATCGGAGCACCATGTGGAACAATAAATTTATAATTTGTTTTTGGCTTCAAGTCATAACATTTTTATCTTCATAACTTTATTTTGTTTTGTATCACGTAGGATTAGGTTTAATTTTAGTGTCATTTAGCCTCATGGATTTTTAAGGCAATCTTTAAGCGATATGGAAAATTGACTTTGTGTATTAAATGCATATATACAATACAACTTCTAGAAGATACATGTTTAATGCATCATAAATAATCATATTCGCAATCTCATTTGATTCACCAAGAATAAATGTAAAATTATATCATGTGTTATATAAATTTATATATTGATTTTTCCCTTAGTTATAAAGTTTTTGTCTAGGTAGTTATTTTAAAGACCGACCTTGGAATTTTGATAATGTAAGCATCCTATGCGAAGGTTTCTCCATACAATATGTTAAAGTTTAACCCTTTAGTCTTTCTATGTTTCTTTCAACCTTTGAATTTTCCATTTACTATTTCTAGTCGAGAGATCAAATGACTCTTCTTCACCCTTTAAATGTTGCAGTCTCAAACTGCGAAGAAGAGAGAAATTCATTGGAGTATTTGGGGGTTCTCCTTAGGGTCTTCTTCGCAAGATTCCACCTCATGGGAGCCAAAGCAAAGGGAGAAACCCCAAATTGATTTCTTCACTTACACTCTCATCGAGGGCCAGGAGTCTGACGAGAGATGACGGATCACGTAGACGAAGACAATTTGGCCTTTGATGGATTAAATCTCGGAAAACCCCTGAGGATTCATTACACAAGCCCTATTTCACTGCTTTTGATTTTCAATACTATAGAGAGAATGTACCCTTTGTGAAATCAATTGGTCCTATTACCCAATTCATGAAATCAATTGGGTAGATCAATTTTCTAGGCTAAAACATAATTGTAAACTGAAATTGAACTTGAAGATAGAGATTCAGGACAACAATCCTAAGATTCCGCGGGATGAATTTCTTTCATTTTTCATATGGAGAGAGGGAAAGGAAGGAAGACATGAGGATCAAAAAGAGGTCAATATGTACACAATCATTGAGTGGCGGGTCGTGCCCATAGGGGAGAAGGTCTGGTTTTGACATTAAATCTTAGAACATTTCATCATATTTAAGCATTGATTCCCCTAGACACAACATAACATCCAACATGTCACAGACCCCCCCCTCAGAGTCTCCAGGTGTTCACCTATGCAAAGCTCAAGGATGAAACTAGGAATTTCAGTCACACCCTCATGCTTAGTGAAGAAGGATTTGGGTTTGTGTACAAAGGTTTGATCAAGAGCCTTGAAAATCCCCATGCCAAAGTTGAGGTAGTTGTCAAGCAACTCAACAGAAAAAGGATTACAAGTACAAACTTTTTTCTTGGCCTTTTGTTGCTTTTTAGGTCAATTTTTCAATACCTACAACTTTCCTCTTTTGAGAAGTTAGTGCATCTGAATTATATTTTTACAATAATGTTATTTATTTTTGGGAGTGAACATTTATTTTTGTTATGGCATCACCAGGTTCAACCTTAACATTATATAGTAACTCATAACATTGCAGGCACCCAGGCACAAGAATCCCAAGGTCTTTAGCCATGATAATTACTCGTGTCCTCCAAACATGAGATTCAAATGATTTATGGCCCAATGATCAATTGTACCAAGAGTGTAGTTGTTGCTAGCAAGATAATGGAACTCAAAACCTATATCCAATGGATTGTTGACTTTTATGTTATATCACAACCTCATGTGAAAGTTGGGAATATGTTTTAACAACATTTTATATGCCAACAATGCATGAATCCAATTTTAAATTTTACCCGAATATGTCCTCTAATGCATGAATCTAATTTTGAATTTTACCCAAATGTCTTTGAGTGCTCGAACCACTGCTAAGAGCAAATGATCTTCCTAAATTATGGGAGTGAGGGTCAGAAATATACCAAGTTCGTTTGCAAGTCTTTACAAACTAGGGGAATTTCACTTGTGGGTCATTACATGCATAATTTAGATCAAATGATTAACTGATTCATCATGGCTTGGGTGGTCCACACTTTCTACATACATATTTCTTCTTAATTCATTTGGATACAATAGTGATTGCCTGCATGTTTTACATTCTTAATTGTGATATTGCATAAAAGAAATACCATGTTTGAAGTTGTGATTGGCTCAAATAATGGTTTGTTTTTTCCTCCCTCCTACCCATTTGATGCATTTGCATTCAACACTGATCACTTGCTTAAATTGATGAAACTGGATTGTCACAAATGAAGCTTGCAATAAGTCTAATCGATGTTGTCTTCTGCCCTCAGTTGACCACAATTATTGGACCAATTATGTATGTAAGGTAAACTCAAATGCTTTAGTGGTGGCATGAAGGGTTATAGAATGAAATCAGTTCGTTCTCATGATCACTTTGTTTCTTTTGTCGTTGCATGCCCAAATATGTCGATTCCCCCAATTTCACACAAAGGTTGTATATACTTCATTAAATGCATTAGACGTACATGCAAGTGAGAGTGGGAATCTAAATCACTGGTCCAAAACTTTGACCATTGACTACCTATGACTACATTGCTTTAAATCCTCCCAAAAAAACAAAACCTCCTTGTCTTTAAACAAAGTAACCACACCAATTCACTTAGGTGTTTCCTTTTCCCTGTTTAGGGGGGTATGATAG
Source organism: Picea mariana (assembly GCA_032191745.1). Lineage (NCBI taxonomy): Eukaryota > Viridiplantae > Streptophyta > Pinopsida > Pinales > Pinaceae > Picea > Picea mariana. The sequence goes on along the minus strand of JASDQU010335831.1, from coordinate 2,976 downwards.
TTATAATTTCTATGGGAATTGAACTTATATGAAGAGGCTAAGAACCATTTTCCCCCATTTTCCCCTATTTTTCCAACCACCAGAGTTAGACCCACATGACAAAAAAAAAGAGCTATTAACCTAATTTTAAGTAATTATAGTATCTTAAACTTTTTTTTTTATATAATAAGCGTATAGTATGTGAAGATTACTCAATGTTATTTGATCTTAAGGAATTATCCTTTTTCCAATATTGTTATTTCTTTGTTACAACATTTGTATTTACTTTGTGCACTTTGTGTTTTATCATGTGGTATCAGAATAATGTCAATGCTTTAGACCTGGATGAACAAAGGATGATAGGTACCTATTGCAGATATTGCATATATCACCATTTTAAGATGAGGGCCTAACTCTTCCTTCGAGAAGAAGATAAATATGGTTGAATGCACAAATATGGGGATTACTCTCAGTTGTGCTCTAAAGATGGTATTGGGAAAATGCATAACCCATGCATCAGGAGGTATATCAAACCGTAAACATGATTTTTGCATTGATTATCTATTCATTGAAAGAAAAATTCAGCATTTGAGTTAGTGGGAGTATGTTGAGCACGATGTTTGAATGTTGTCGAAGATTCAACACTAATGGGTGGTCACCGGCATTTATCATGGCCTTAAATTGTTGCAGAGACACATTATTGACCAGACATGAACAACGAACTCTTAGTCCCATAGTTGCAGAGGTCTCGCTTATCAAGGTTGAAATTGAATTTTGAGTACACTGCAATAAGCACAATCCAGATTAGATTTGAAACAATTGAAAGTGGAAAAATATTTCTTTCTCGGTGCATGTTGTAAATTTATGTACATTATTGCAGTGTCCACTAAAACACAAAACTGCAAGCTTCATTTATATGGGAAGGGATGGTAAGCAGACATTGCTTCATCGAAATAATTCATTGTCTTGAATTTGGAAGGATTATTAGTGTGTTTATTTTTTGACTCACTTGCAATGAGAAGTATATTATTAAAAACACACAGAGTAAGTAAGTACTAGTTGGATGTGGAATTTAATTCTACATTCAATACTTTTCTATACTTCAAATTTGAGTAAACTTATCTAGATAAGTGAAAAATACAATTAAAAAAAATAAGTTTTCATTATTTTTTTTTTTGAAAATTCATAATTCTTATATTAATATTTTAATTAATTTTATTATTTTTAAAATATTTTAATTATTATTTTATTATTTTTAGGAGGGTCATTTTAGACGTCAAATTTATCCAAAGTAGTTCCTACCTTTAGTATTATAGCATTATATTTTCTTTAATAAGTTATTATTATAGCATTATATTTTCCTTAATAAGTTATTATTATAGCATTATGTTTGTCCTTAATAAGTTATTACTTATTACTTCACATTTGAATTTTAAAATTTTGTTGACTTTTTAAGTTTAACATAAGGAAACCTAAATAATACATATTATATTATTTAACTTAAATCAAAATTTTTAGCTAAATAAAACATATTATATTATTTGACTTAAATTAAAAATTTTATTTTTTTAATTTGATTGGATGTCAACTTTGAAGTCTTAATGTTGGGGTGATTGCAATATTGTTGATAATATTGCCATCATTAATTCTATTTTGCCATTGCTATAACAATTTTTGCTAGTACTTTGCCAACTAATTAATTATTTGTCAATGACCATTCATGCATAGTTTTGATCTAACACCTACAAATGCATGCATGCAACATGCGATCCGTAACAACACGACAATCATATGATTTGCGACCACCACCCAATAACAAATCATCTAGCATTCTTAGCCCTTGCATAACTGGTCACAATTAGCTTCAACTAAATCCTTCTCATTGCTTCAATATTATTGGATGTCAAATTTGAAGTCTTATTGATGGTTGCAATATTGTTGGTAATGCTAGAATTGAGAGTCACCTTTAGACTGCAAGAGGATAAGCCCAATAAGCATCAAAATGTTTGTGGAGGTAGGTTTATGAGTGGAGGTCAAATGGACAAATCTCGGTACAAGAATGTTTTAACATAGAAACTTGACAAGCAATGCATAAGAAAATGAGGTCCTCATTAACTTTAGTCAGTGGTATAAAGATAAAGGTGAGAAGGAGGAATACTTAGTGAGGAGAGTGGACAAGTGTGTCATGAGCATCCGACCTTCAAGCAACTTGGTGAAGAAAAACTTAGGCACAAGAACACTCTTGAACTTAAGTTTCAGACACTAAAATATATCACAACATCATAATAATCAAACCTCCATTACCATGCAACTACAACAATTCGTATGGTTCATCCATGCACAAGCATTTCAACATAAGAGGAAACAAGAAAACGAAGGAAAATACCGAAAGAGGTTACAACAACATTATAATCAAACCTCCATTACAATACCACTACAACAACTCGTCTAGATCATCCATGCATGACTGATTTAGCACAAGAGAAAACAAGATGATGAAATAAGTTGATTTCTATTAATGAGAAAGTCCCGGGTCTCATACATAACTAGAGAACAACTCAACTACCAAACTATTACAAAATAAGGAGCTTTGTTTAACCATCGACCACATTAACAAAATCTTGAACTGATCTATTTATAATCGGATCGGTTCACAACTGCTAGGAGTGTGATATGGCCATTCCATTCAAAGCCTTTCGTCTGCGCCTCCTTCTGTCAGACTGTGCGTGTTTCCTCCTGTCAGACGCAAGCTCAGATCAGTATGGGCCTGCAAGAAGAAACCATCCAGTTGGTACCTTGGGATGATAGTTATATCTCCTCGGCCAGAGGTTCCATGCCTTCTATTTATGGAGTGAAACAAGGTTTCAACTACCAGTCCTCGTTCATTAAATGAATTCTCCTCAGGATCGGGACAAGGCTCAACACCTAGGGGGTTGCTACGTGCTGCTTTCGGATTTGACGTTGAATAAGCACGTGATTGCGGGGCCGTCAAAGACG
>JASDQU010335823.1:0-12647 GCA_032191745.1 Picea mariana | reverse complement strand
ATGCTTTTATTATTTTTTTATGAAGATTGATTTGGTTATTGTAATAGAAGATTGCTTCATTGGCGTGAGCTCACATATGTTGTTGTGTTATTTAACTCTTCACATGTTGTACTTTCTTTTCCTTCATGTAGTTCTCCATTTCTATATTACTTCCTTCACACAATTTCCCATTCCTAGCTTAATTTCATTTATGCAACTAGATTAATTCAATTCAGTCGTGTGTTAGATTAATGATTCAATTTCAGTTGTAGCTTAAGCATTAGATTATATTAGTTCCGCTTCAATCTTGCATACACTTTGCATGTGCTTCGTCAGTTTACGAACCCTGGGTTGACAAATTAGATAAGTTGGGTAAATACTACAATGGAATTAATTCAACATTAGTTTGGCCCAATGTAACGACTATTGTTCCTTTTGTTCTGATTCTTGTTCCTTTTGCAGGTCATGTTGTTCCTTTGAATAGAACAATTTTCATTCCCTTTACGATTGTTGTTCCTTTGAATAGAACAACTGCCATTCCCTTTACGATTGTTGTTCCTTTACAGGTGTTGCATCTCTGGAAGTTGGGTATTGAAAACGGAAGGTAAGAACCTATGTAGGCAACAAGTAAAACGCTTGTGCTAGTGTCTACCTTTGGTTGATGCATAGAGGTTGTTTTTAGGACATATTTAGAGCCCAACATGGATGAATCCTGGATACCTTTAGACATCGACATGAATTTCTCAGTCATTAAGTCGATTAAAGCTTCTTCAACAACTTTCTCTGCGGCGCTCAATTCTTCTGACATACACACTCAGGGTGAACAATCGTGAGTTTGGGGAACAAATTAGACACAGTACTGAGATAGAGAGAAAGAGTGCGATGATCACTATATAAACTTGTCTTAGTCCGTGGGCTCGAATTCTCAATTAGCAAAAGTGTTCTCGGTGTGTGGCACGGCGGGATAAATAGGGAACTAGAAAATGGTTCTCTTGCAATGGGTATGAGCCTCCATTAACTCTTGTTCGGTCCATTATGGCATGGTCCGACGGTCTGATGACAAACCATAATTTTCTTTTTGCCCGTTCGAAGCATCGATTGAATGGTTATAATGTCCCCAATGGCTATATTTCTTTGCCATGGAGAAGTGCAATGTGTCATTGTTCTGATATCTCGACGAAGCTCCCATTTTGCAATTTTTCCATCTGCGAAGTTCCCTCTAGAACCTTATGCAACTTTTCGATCTTAGCTCTCTTCTTACTTAACTTTCTAGCCTTTTTTCCAGTGAGCTTCGTCTTGGTATTCCTTTTTCCATTCTGATTTTTATCTTCTTTGGTCATAGTCACTTCGCGTTGTTGAGATTTTTTCCTAGGGTTCCTAGATAATACTCCTTCTTTGTCTGGGGTAGGTACTTCAGTCTTTTGTGGATCCTTTAGTGTTCTCTCAGCTTCAACATATGGGTTTCTAGTGTTAAATTGCTTCAATCTGCTCTCCTATTCTTCAATCAAGTGTGTGATCCTTTTGGTTATAAAATCTTTTAACTCTTGTTTCTTCTGCTCCAAAACTTGTTCTTCTTCCTTTCATTTAGATTGATCTCTATCAATCCAAGGTTTTTCTAGTAACATGGTAAATGGGGCACTGTCTTCAATAAATTTAATAATATCAAAATCTTCTTTTGTCGAAGTTCCATTAGTGTTCATAGGTATGCGAGCGAGCTTCCCACTCTAAATAGTCTTATTCCTCCTAATGAAGGGATCATAGTAGGCTTCCCTATGGCTTCCCAAGTTCTTTTTGTCATGATATTCACTTGTGTATCTTCATCCAGAATATAGTCAATGTCGAAGTCTCTTATTCTTACTTCAATGCATTATTTTTTCTTGAAGATCTCTGATAGTCTGACATGTCGATGGTCATTCAAGGTTTCGTTTATTTGCAACAATACTTTCTCTGATTTTTTCTGGGGTTCTGCCATTTTTGGATCTGTCTTAGGGTTTTCTTTATTCAGATTCATTTCTTCCATCTTAGCAATCATTCTAGGGAAATCCAACACATCATGGGCCATAGCTTTACAACAAAGACAACTAGGTGTTTTCCTAGGGAATTCCTTAGCAAGATGTCCCGGTCTTCTGCAACTATAATAGATGGTTAATCCTCTCTTTCTTTTAAATGATCCCCAACTTCTCTTGTATTGTGCACTAGGATCATAGGAGCTAACCTGCAACAAATTCTCTCTAGGATCCTGCATCCATTTGTTAGTCCAAACATTCTTTCTATGCATGGGTATAACATATCTTTCACTATTCTTATCAGATCTACTCATATCAAGCCTTCTTTCATCTATTAGTTCCCCAGTTTTCAAGCTAGGACAAAATCTATTAACCATACCTAGATCCATACTTTAGAAACAAAAATTTCGACTTATCTTACTTCTATAGAGCACAGAGCTTCAAGATCTAAAACTTTTAACTATTCTTACCTTTACCAGAGCACAGATCTTTTAGATATTACCTCTTTTAATCAGAAATTCTCACTTTTAACTTTCTTAGAAAATAAAGCTTCTAGATCTTTCTTCTTTCCTTCATATCTGACCTCATTCTTCAGATCAAGCTTCTTTCTTTTAGCACAGAGCTTGTAAATCAGGTAGAATACCACGCACTAGAGCGACAGATCTATGCACATATATTTCACAACTTTAGGATGAATCTTTGCATAAAGCTCCTTCTCTCTCAGTTCCCAGCAATCACAGTTTCAGGTCCTGGCAACGGAACCATTTGTTGGCACAGGGGTAGACCCAGGGTTCAATGCTACAATAACGCACCAACAAATACCTAACTATTGACCCTTTCGGAAACACCTACGAAGTAGATGAAGTCTCACTCGAGGTAGAGGTAGGGATGGTTGTGAGACTCAAGTGTCTGCAACCTTAGCTAGGACACAGATCTTTGATTATGATACTTAACAGGGCACTTAACAACGTCAGTTCGTTATTATACAACCAATATCTACTTCGTAGAGAAGACAGGGCATTGAAGCATTCACACTAATCTAAGGTATTTAAGAACTTAGCAAAGGTAAATAGATTAGATCTAGCAGATCAAGAACTAAGCATATTCATAGAAATCAAATCTAACATTCTTACACATCATTAGCACAAAGCATGAACACATTTATCTATCTCTATCAAAGAACTTAGCAAGAGAGTCATAAACACATTAAGACAAGAACAAAGCATAACAACACAGTGTTTACGTGGTTCACCCCCACCTTGGGGCTAGGTCCACCAACTCTTCTTCTTTATTGTCTTCAATCAATCAGTTACAAGCACAAAGCCTGAAAACCCTACTCTGCACAGGACAAAAGATCTGCGCAGCTCGCTAGATCCTTCTTCTTTGCGTTGCAGCACTTATCCTTCCACAATATGCTACAAGGACCTGCACTTATCTCTGCAAGTCTCTTTACGATCATGCACAAAGCACTTACAGACTCTACATTCACTTAGCATACATTCACATCACATAGATGCACCACTACTTCTATCTTCCCTAAGCATTTATTTATATATTACAAAATAGGCCTAAACATGGGTAAACCCATGGGACAACCTCCCATTCCCATTACATATTCCCCAAAACCCAAAAAGGACCCAAAAAGGGGTGGAGATCCTGTGATATTTACTTCATCTTGCGTTCCTCCTTTGACAGGCTGTCGAAGTCCAAAAATAGGTCAAACTTGACCGGATATCAACAAAACCTGGTCAAGGGCCAATAGTCGTTCTACATAAACATTTTTATTTCCTAAACATTCGACAATATGTCAGCAAGTATATCAGATATTTCACTTTCTAGAGCCATTTACAAGCCAACAATCAAGAAGCAAGGATTATACACCCCTCTTCCTACTCCTGAGAGGCCTTGGGAATCCATCTCAATGGATTACATGTATGGCCTTCCATCCACCAAACACGAAAATGATTATGTATTTTTGGTGGCTAATCAATTTTCGAATATGGCCATTATCACAGCCTGCAAGAAGAGCATCACAATGACAGATACCACCAATCTCTTCTTTGAACGGGTGTGGTTCCATTTTGGGATACCACATACCATCACCTCATATCGGGACAACATGATCCTCAACACATTTTGGTCGATTCTCTTGTCACTGTTGGACACCAAGCTGACTAAATCCACTGCTTTCCACCCCCAAAATGATGGCCAGACAGAGGTCGTCAATCGAATGATTGCGCACATCCTGCATGTCTCTCCATAGCTCTACTGACCATATCCCATTTCAGGTGAGGTTGGGATTCCAACCCTTGGGTCCCATTGATGTTGCACTACCTCTTGCAACCACAGAGGTAGAATATTCACATGTTCATTATGAGGCTAAAAAATCCACCAAATTCATTGAGAGGATTCAACACATCCGCTAACAGGTCCATGAGATTTTGCAGAAATCCAATTCTAAGTACAATCAACGCCATGATCAACACCAGGTTCCATACTAGTTTCAGGTGGGAGACAAGGTCTAGTTACATTTGTAGAAAGAGTGTCTCACAAGGTCCCATCGAAATATCCTCCCACTTCGCTATGGGGCTTACACTATCACCAAGGTTGTGGGTAGCAATGATTTTGAGCTCAAAACTCCACTCTCCCTTGGCTTACACCCAGTGTTCAATGTGGACCTCCTTTGGATGTGTTTTCCACCATTATTGGACACCTCATAGATCGAAAAACAATTGAAAAAAATAGAGCTCAACCTTGACTGCATGAAATAGGCATCCATTGATCATATAGTGGGCACATAGGTCAAGGGAACTCGCCACCAGAGAATCCAACTTTATAAGGTTGTCAAGGCAGGGCAACGCCTACACCAAGGAAAGTGGCTCAACTGGGGAAAAATTCAGCAAAAGTTTCCTCACCTGATGGGGGCACTCAACACAATGAATACCATTGCTTCCTAAGGGGGAAGGACTGATCTAGGTGGATATTGATGGACACCCACCTATTCCAACTGACTCCTCTTGATAGTTGTTAATTCAACATGTTCTTCTATAATTATTTGTAATTGTGGGTTCTACACTTTTGAGGCTATCTGAAGCCCTATTGAGTCTCCATTTTGACACTTCTAATTCCCTATATTACCTTCTATCTGAGCCTATTTTACCTATTCCATGTGTATCTAATTGATTGTTTCCTCCATAGACACTCGATGACCTTGTTCACGTGCATAAGAGGTAACTTATGATTAAAGCATGATTTGTTTAGTTTTATTGAGTTAATTTGATTAAATTCTTGATTATGTATGATACTAATCACTTTGACTCTTAAGTAGCATTATCCGGTACCCATTCTATTCTGGTACCAAGGCTCCACCTATTCTGGTATCAGCCTGTGCTAATCTGGTACTAGAAATAATTCAAAATTTTGGAAAGATTCTAGAGGAAACTCGGGCACATGGGTTTTTTCCAAAATGATATTTTCATGAGGAAGTGTGAGTCAGAATTCACCTAGCTCGCACGTGTGGACCTCCATCTCAAGGGGAATGATTCTGCCAAAATTATAAAAAAAACTCAAACTGCCAACTTGCACCTCGATTTTCGTACACATGGTATCATATCTAGAAATTATAAAACATGGGTTTTGTCCAAAATATGATAAATTGAGTAATATGTGAGTATTTTTTCAAAATTAGAATTTTTTTTGGAGATATGGGTGGGGGAATAACTCGAATCTACCCAAATTGTTAAAAAACACAGATTTTTGGGATTTATCCTAAAATTGTAAAAAATGTTCTCTTAGTTTGGGGATTCAGTTTCATCCATTCCTCCATGGATTTTATGTATAAATAAGACCTCATAGGTTTGAGTAGAGAGGAATTATCATGATGTAAGAATGGTTCTTAAATGAGAATTGTTATGATATAGAATGGATTCATGAGAAGACTCTTTTTGTAAACCTACTTGTTGGAGATTAATGCAAGATTGAATTCGGTGATTTTGTCTCTCTTAGAAGTTAACATCTTGTGATCTAAAAGCTTCCATGTTGGCATTGTCAAGGGCCACCGATCCAGCTTGGTAAGCTTATTGTAAATTGTTAGTGTAGATTTTCATTTCATGTATTTGTTATTTTGATTTCATGTTATTTTGTTTGATTTCACTATTCGAATTTGTTGCAAAGTGTGGTAATGCAGGAACAGTTGGATCTCCATATTTCACCATACATGAGGTTTAATGGAGCATCCCACTTGTTTTTTTAATTGCTACAGGGAACAAGATCTGAGTTCATCTCTTCATTTCATGAGCCTCTAATGAACATCCTTGTTATCTAAGAAAGAACCTTTCGATTCACTGTTTGCTTGAGAAGTTTTGTTATCATTTTTACCTTCTAAGTTTGGAGTTGTATTGTTGAAGTGTGCCTAGATTTGATTGCTAATTGTTGTTACGAGTAGAAGCTATAGATAACTAATTCAAAGTCCATCTTTCCACTTCATGAGCTTGTAAATGGACAAGGCATTATCTGAGAAAAATCTTTTGAGTTCATGATTGCAAGTTTTGCTTTCTAATTTATGAATTGTGTGAAGAGTGTTATCTTTGAAGTGTGAAAACAGAGTATTGGTTTTTATATGGTTTTCTTGATTGAACTATACTAACCAGACATAGGAACCTATCTATTATCGGCACATATAGTGCATCAAATCTTTTGATTATGAATCTCGGATGATAATTTATGTTTGGTAATATATTATGCAAATAATTGCACCAACAAGCCCTACATAGCTTCCATGTGGAGATTGGTGGCCACCCACCCAATCCAATTGGATTATTTTGGAAGTTTTCATTTCAGTACATCTTTATGTACTTCCATGGATGTTTTAGGGCACTAAACAATGTTTTTTTGGCTTGCCATAGTCAAACTATAGATGGAGTCAGATTTTGATGACATAATTTTTAGTTCTAGAAAATACCTTTCCAATGGGATATCACACACATAAAACAGAGGTTGTATGCAAAAGTTATGACCCCAGGAAGTTGAGGTACCAACTTACCCATCGGGGCCCACGTAACGTTTGGAGTATCATCTCCCAGGGTTAGGTTTTTGGATGTATAGGGTTTTTTCATTCATGAGTAATGTTTAAAATTCCTTTGGAGACTCATTGCAATCATTTTTCTCAGACGAATGTGCATAGAATCCACATATCTTCTCACAGATAGCTACCACCATTCGAGCAAGATGTTTCCAGTTCTATAGTTTTACAGTTTCAACCTATTTTATTTATTTAATAGAATTTATTATTCACTGGGTATCTTTTGTTGTTCTCCATATCTCTATGTTATTGTATTTAGTCTATTATTCCTTTTGTTCTGCTCATAAATCTAGATCAACTATGTAATCAACATATGGTGACTTGTCTTCCGCTTGTTTCATGCATAGATGGTGTTTTTGTCAGTTGTGTTCTCAACAAACATCATCGGGACATTTTTGAAAAATGTGCCTCTTGACACGCCTCAGGACCTTTGCAACTTGTTCACATTGACTTGTGTGGTCCACTTTATTCTCCTTCTTTTTTTGGGTGCAAGTATTTCCTAACATTCATTGATGACTTTTCTAGACGTACTTGGGTTTACTTCTTAAAAATTAAGAGTGAATTTTTTGACAATTTTATGGCCTACAAGGCCCTTGTAGAAAATCAACTTGGACATCAAATTCAAAGGTTAAGAACAAATAATGGAGACGAATATGTGAACAATAATTTTACAAGTTACTGCACTACACAGGGCATACAAATGCAACATATTGTTCCATCTACACCATAAAACAATTGTGTTGCTGAGAGAAAGAACTGCACATTAAAATAAATGGCTAATTGTATGATCTAATCTAAGGGATTAAGTCTAACGTATTGGGAGAAAGCCATCAACTATGAAAATTACATAATAAATCACACTCCCACAAAGGATCTTAAAAATGTAACAACAAAAGAAGCTTGGACTAAAATTAAACCAGATGTAAGTCACTTCCGTGTATTTGGCAGCATAACATGGGATCACATTCTTGATGAGAAAAGGAAAGAATTGTAGCCTAAAAGTGAGAAGTGTATATTTTTTGGTTAATATGAAGATGTCAAAGGTTACAGACTTCTTCAACCACATTGAAATGAAATTATTACTAGAAGAGATGTTAAATTTAATGAACATCTCTTGTCCTGCGAGCCTAATTCGATGATTGTGCCTTATTTGGCCTACAATCCATCTTATATGTTTGTGCCTCTTTCTAATCCTATTTTGGTTTCTTCTTCAGATGATGAAAATGAGGATGAAAATCCACCTCTGTCGGCTCACCTTCCTCCAAATGAGTCCATTGAACCTGAACCAACACTAACACCAATGCCACCTCTTTGTATATGGGTCTATTGAACATGATAAGCAGTCGGTTATCTTTTCATTGATCCTTCATATCAACATAAAAAATGTTCACAGTTCCAATGAGTCTCTTCTCTTTTGGATCAAGTTTCTGAGACTCGTGATCCAGAGACATTTGTAAAAGTTTCAAGTCATCCAGATTGGGATACAACAATTAATGAAGAGTGTCGTTCTTTAATGGAAAATGATACTTGGGATCTTGTACGTCTTCCAAAAGGAAGACAACTTTTCAGATGTAAATGGGTCTACAAAACTAAGTGTGCATCTGATGGAAGTGTTTAAAGGAACAAGGCTCAATTAGTTTCCAAAGGATTTTTCCAAGTTGAAGGAATTGGCTATAATGAAACCTCTTCCCTTGCAGCCAAAATGAATTCCATCTTCCTTTTTCTTTCCCTTTTTTCCTCACATAAATGAGAGGTCCATCAGATGGATGTGAAATCCTCCATCTTGCATGGGGATTTTCAAGAAGAAATCTACATGGAAAAACCCCTTGGCTATGTCCAGATGACTCTAGCTTTATTTGTCGCCTTAAGAAATCTCTTTATGGTCTCAAGCAAGCTCCTCAAGCTTGGTATGAAAAAATGGACAACTTTCTTATTGACACTGGATTTTCTAGATGCCATTATGCTCCTAATGTATATACCAAGAAAGTAGGAACACATCTCATAATCATTTTTATTTATGTTGATGGCCTTATCCTTACTCGTAGTGAATCAAAACTTTTAAACCATGTGAAAACCAACATTAAAAAGAATTTTGAAATAACAAACTTAGGATTTTTGCACTATTTTCTTGGCCTCCAAGTTTTGCAACCAATGAAGGAATTTTTATTTCCCAGTCTAAGAATTCTTGTGACCTTCTTCATTGATTCCACATGGAATATTGTAAGCCATCCCCTTCTCCCTTCCAGTCTGGAGTCAAGCTTGTTGCCACATCTACTTCTCCTAAAGTTGATGCTACTTTGTACCGTCAATTAGCTGGTAGCCTCTTATACTTGACTCATACTCGTCCTAATATTTCCTTTTTTGTTGGTCTTGTTTCCCAGTATATGAAAACACCCCATGAAATCCATAGGAAAGAAGATAAAAGGATACTTCAGTATGTTCGAGGTACTATTCAGTTCGAGATACATTAGAGTTAAGGGGGGGCTCCTTTATTGGTTGGTTTCATTGATTTAGATTGGGATGGCCACCCTAATGATCAGAATTCTACAAAAAGTTATGTTTTCAACCTTGGTTCAAGACCTTTCACTTAGGCTTGTAAGAAACAACAAGCTATTCCACTTTCTACTACAGAAGCAGAGTACCAAGCAACGGTAAATGCAAGTTAGGAAGCCTTGTGGATTCGACAAATCCTTTGAGAGTTTGGATTCCGGTAGAAACATTCGACTAGCCTTTGGTGTGACAATCAGAGTGCCATCAAGCTCTCCAAATATCCATTTCAACATCATCCCAAAAAACACATAGAGATACACATGCACTTCATAATAAATATCATTCATGAATATTGAGTTATTGAAGCTCTCTTTTTCCCTACAGAAGATCAAGCTGTAAACATTTTCACAAAGTCTCTTAAAGAAGCAAAGTTTTCCAAACTTTGATCTATATTAGGAGTTCAGGAAGTTGTTGTTAAGGGGGGATAGGCTCTAATGCCTTCTTCCTTCTTCTATTGTTTCACTTTTTTAAATCCTTCAATCCTATGCCAAGTTGATCTTAAGGGGGGGATGTTAGGATATTTAGACACTTAGGATTTAGTTAAGATCTAATTGGTCTAATGTGTGATTAGGTAAAAGTGTGTTTCTTAGTGTGTTCCCTTAGTATGCATTTATAGTTTGGAAATTTGACGGTCATGATATGTTCTCAACATAGAGTGATTTGACGGTTCATGTTCTCCTTGATCTTAATTGCTACATTGATAGGTGGCTTAACACTCGATTGGTCCATGATCTCTATTTAAAGAGCATGGAGGTTCATTTGCTGATGATCGATTGTGAAAAACTCTCTTCTAAAATCTCTCTATAATATTTTTATTTTTCATTAATAAATTGCTCCAAGTGGCTGCATTGGTTGGGGTCATGGATGTTTCCCCATAGGGGTTTTACCATGTCAAAGTATCAGTGTGTTGATATTTGATCTAGTTATGTGAGTGGTTATTGAAGGTGTTTGTCCTCTATTGAAATACCTATGTTTTCGAACAAGTTTCAAATACTTGTGATCCAAAAACATTTGCAAAAGCTTAAGGTCATCCATATTGGTACACAACAATGAATGGAGAGTATCTCTCTTTAATGGCCAACGATACTTGGGATCTTGTACCTCTTCTGAAAAGAAGAAAAAATGTTAGATGTAAATGGGTGTACACAATTAAGTATGCATTGGATTGAAGTCTTAAAAGACACAAGGCCCAATTAATTTCCAAATGGTTCTCTCAAGTTGTGGGCAGTGACTATAATGAAACGTTTTCCCCTGTAGCCAAAATGAATTGAATCTTCCTTGTTCTATCCCTTGTTTCCTCACATAAATGGGAGGCCCATTAGATGGATGTTAAATCCACTTTCTTGCATGGGGATTTGCAGGAAGATATATACATGGAACAACCTCCTGGATATGTCCAAAATGAATCAATCCTTGTTTCCCTCCTTAATAAATATATGTATGGTGTTAATCAATATCCTCAAGCTTGGTATGCCAAAATGGACATCTTTCTTCTCCATACCAGTTTTTATAGATGTTATTCTGACCCTAATGTCTATACCAATAAAGTAGGAATCCATATCATAATATTTGTTCTTTATGTTGATGACCTTATCCTCACTGGTAGTGACCCTAAACTTCTAAATCATGTGAAAACCAACCTTAAGAAGAAATTTCAAATCACTAACTTAGGCTATTTTCACTATTTCCATGGCCTCCAAATTTTTCTAAACAAGGAAGGAATTTGTCTTTCCTAGTATAGGTATTCTTGTGACCTTCTTCGTTGCTTTCACATGGAAGATTCTAAACTATCCCCTTGTCCCTTCCAATATGGAGTCAAACTTGTTTCCACTTGTACTTCTCTCGAATTTGATGCCACTCTGTACCATCATTTACTTGGTAGCTTCTTATATTTTATTCATACCCATCCTAATGTTTCATTTGTTGTTGTTCTTTTTTTCCAGTATATGCAAACACCCCATGAAAACCATTGGAAAGAAAGTAAAAGGATACTTCAGTATGTTTGGGGTACAATTAAGTTCAATATACATTAGAACTCAAGGGAGACTGCTTTATTTTTTGGTTTTACTGATTCATATTGGGTCGACGAGCCTGATAATTGAAAGTATACTACATGTTATGTTTTCATCCTTGGTTTTGAAACTGTCACCTAGGCTTGTAAGAAACAAAACGTTATTTCTCTTTCTTTAGTAGAAGTAAAATATTGAGTAACGATTAATGCAAGTCAAGAATCCTTCTGGCTTCATCATATCCTTTCATATTTTAGATTCTAGCAACAACATCTGATCACCTTCTAGTGCAACAATCAGAGTGCCATCAAGCTCCCCAAAAATCCATTTCAACATCAGTGAAACAAACACATCAAGCTCCACATTCACTTCTTTAGAAAGATCATTCATGATCAAGTTATTGAAGTGCTTTATTTCCCTACAGATGATCAAGTTGCAAAATTTTTCACAAAGTCTCTTACAGAAGCAAAGTTTTCAAAACTTCGATCTATGTTAGGAGTTCAAGAAATTGTCATTAAGGGGGTATAGGATATAATGCCTCCTTTATTTTCCTGTTGTGTCTCCTTTGTAAATCCTTAAATTTTATCCCAAGTTGTTCTTAAGGGGGGATGTTAGGATATTTAGACACTTAGAGTTAGTAAAGATCAACTTTGTCTAATGTGTAATTAGGTTAAAGTATGTTTCTTAGCGTGTTTTTTTGTATTCATTAGTATACACTTTTAATCTGACGGTCACGATATGTTCTCGACATAGAGTGATTCGACTACTCATATTCTCCTAGATCTTAATGGCTACATTGATCCATATCTTAACACCTGAATGTCCATGATCTGTATTTAAATATCATGGAGGGTCATTTGTCAATGATCAATTGTGAGAAACTATACGTAACATATTTTCTTTTGCATTAATAAATTTCTCTAGGTGGCCATGTGTTGGAAACACCTACCATACTTAGAGGGGGGGTGAATGAGTGTGGGGCTCTTTTTCCCAAAACTTCCCTCTTGCACAAAAACTCATCAC
>JASDQU010335822.1:0-12212 GCA_032191745.1 Picea mariana | reverse complement strand
CTAATCAGCCTTCACATCGTCAACCACTTGCTAGGTATTTTAGAGGTGAAACTACCAAAATTACCAATACATTCTAATTTTCTCAATGATGACATGTCTTCCTTGGGAAATCCAACCATCTTGTAACAATCTAGTTGTAATGGTTTATCAATAATAGGTTGTGATTTTTTTCTAACTTTTCTCACCTCTATATTTTCTTTTGCTATCAAAGATGGAGGGAATGTTACCAAGATTAAGGAGCATTTGATTCCAAATTTACTAGGCATGTTTCACCCAAGAGTCCCTTTGAAAAATTGAATGTTCTTTCAATTTTTTAACACATGTGTCCTCTATCTTATAACTACATGTTTTGTTCACTTATGTTATATAGCTAGCTTTTTGTTTCCAAGGTTCCCATCAAAAATATTTGCATCCCCTCATGCCCTAGGAAGCTTCACCTCCCCTAGGGATCCAAACATCATTGGGCCCTTGGTGAAAATAGTTTGTCCCTCAAACATTGACCACTTGGTGAATATAGTTCATCCTTCAAAGACATTGTCACTATAATACACCACACCATTTCCTCCTCAAATTACATTACTTACAAAACCCTCACATATCTATTTTAAATATTTAATATATTAAATATTAAAATGAAATTATCTGAATAATAATATTATAAATGTTTTTCAATGAATTGGACAAATTTTATGGCATCTCTCCTACGCATATCCACAGTGGCTAGGATTTACCCCTATCAGCTCGTAGATGTAGATTCGTTCTTCATTAGTGAATTTTTTGAAGTTTCAAATCCTATGACAGCCACAACAGAATTTTCTTTTGGTTCTTTTGCTCCACAAAGTTGTGGGCAAACTCATTCCAAGCCCTTTGGAGGGACACTGATGCATGGATCTTCTAGTATTCAGGTTGGATCTTCTTTTAGCAATGTATCCAATAGAGAAGTTGTTTCCCCTTCCTCTGCTTTTATGGTTCAGGAAGCTCCAGCAATTATCATTCCTATGGGACAAGATGCAGATAAACATAAAGATGCAGAGTATTTTAGATATGTGGGGTTTTTTTTACCGATTTTATGGGTTTTGGCCATGATTAGCAGATCTCGATGACCAGAATTCTTCCTACTAGAAAASAAAAACATGAAAAACTAGGTTTTCATACATYCCTTTGCAAAGTGTTTCTTCATTGTTGAGTTTGACATTGAGGAATAYAGGGATCTAATCCTAAATTAAGKTCCATGGTTTTAGGGAAAATCTAGTTTGTGAATGAAACMSTAGAATCCTTGTTTCATTCCTTTGACTGATATTATTTCCTCAKTACCAGTTTGAGTGAGACTCCCAAATTTTCCCTTTCATTTTTGGAGTTTAATGTTGGGTTGTTATATACTTTGCAGTGAAAGTCTATTCGAGGTGGATCGCTTGACAGTAGAAGTTGAAGGTCAAGGTGGTTCGACCAAGTAAATTTGAAGTCGAAGATATCGATAGCAAGTCAAAGATCGAGGTGGTTCTACCAGGTAAAGTCAAAGTCGAAGATATTGATAGCAAATCGAAGAGGTCAACCAGCAAGAGGTCGAAAAGTGGGCACGTCGCAATTGACTGAAGACCAAATGAAGTCAAACCGGTAGTTGATTGGTAATCCGACTTGGTAGTCAACTATAACAGAATCTTGAGATTCATGGGATTTGTATCCAACGATCTGCGTGGATTTGTAACCATTTTTCGGTGCCTTTTCTTAATGTTTTTCCTACTTTAAAACATATAAAGATGGTGTTTTGTAATACTGAAAAGTTTAATCATACAACTAATTGATAATCTGTATAGGTTGTTGGTCATGCAGATGTAAGTTGAATTGGCTACAGTGTTGTTCTCGTGTAAAGAAAGAAGGTATGATGTCAATTGTGTCTTAGGAGTAGACCAAGGTTAGACATGTAACCTTTTATTTTGAATGAATAAGACAACAATATATAAGAACGCTCAAGGAATGTTGGTTTTATGGTTTGGGTTTCCAAGGTAAAATATCTATGTACCACCTGTTTTTTTTGTCATTTACTTTCTTGATTAAATCTTTCTTCCTCTCTTCTGCTAGGTTTAGTGTGGAAGTGTTCCTCATTTCCTAACATTTGGTATCAGATCTTGATTTAGCAATCTTGAGCATAAGCTAAACCCTAGGTTCATTAAGAGTCGTAAGTCTGAAATCTTTACAGATTGTGCTGAAAGAATGGCAAGTAGCTCAAGAAAAGAGATCGAAAAATTCAATGGCCATAATTTTGAGCTTGGAAGCTTAAAATTGAAGATCTCCTTGTAGATTGAGAACAATGGGAAACAGTTTGTCCAGGTACCATTCCGACCGATATGTCGACAGAAGAATGGTAGAAACTAGAGAGAAGGGAAAGAAGTAAGATTCGAATTTGTCTTGCAAATTCAATATTGTTGAATGTCTGAGGTGTAGATTCGTCCAAGAATCTGTGGGACAAGTTGGGGAAATTGTACCAGTCGAAATCCCTGGTAAATAATTTGTTTCTCAAAAATAAATCGTATCTTCTGAGGATGACTAAGGGAACTTCGGTCACTGAGCATTTAAATGTGTTTAATACCATTATAAGCCAGTTATCTTCTATGGATATTGAAATCACTAAGGAGGATAAATGTACTATACTATTATGTTATTTTCTAAACCCCTGGGATAGCTTAGTCATCGATATAAAGAGTAATTCAACAGCGTTGTCACTAGAGTACGTGGTTGCATCTCTATTGTCAGAAGAAATTAGAAGGAAGAACATGGAATGATAGACCAAAGATGCATTAGTGGTGGCAGTCAACTAAGAGAAAGATGACTCCAGATAAGGGAGGTGATGTGTACTTGGCATCGACCAGTACACAGTCGAATCAAGATGTTTGGTTGATCGACTCAAGAGAATTTTTTCATATGAAACCACATAGAGAATGTTTATGTGAATATGAACGACATGAAGGAGTAAATGTGTTCCTGGGGGATGAATTGACAACCAAAATTGTCGGAGAAGGAAGAGTTTGACTGATATTGCAGGATGGGAGGAGTAGTACCCTTCCATGTGTGTTGCACATTACAAGTTTGGAAAGAAACATGATATATGTCAGTAATATGAGTGATGCAGGGGTGCACACTCTATTTCAGAAGGATATGTGCAAGATGGTCATAGGTGCGATGGTATTAATGAAAGGAGTTTGGATTGGAACCCTATATAAGTTATTATGGAATGTTGACTCGACTAGATGCAATAGCATCGATGTTCCTGAATTCAACTCGAAATGACTTGAATCGAGATAATTTGATTCAACCCGACTCGAGAAGTCATCATAAAGTCGACCCAACCATGCTATGGCACAAGAGGATGGGACACATTGGAGAAAAAGGACATTGAGCTATGAATAACAAAGGTATGGTCGAATACTTTCCAGAATGTAATTTAGAAGTCAACTTTTGTGAACATTGTATATATGGAAAACAAAGTCAGGTGAGGTTCCCATATAGAGAAACAAGGGAAAAGGGGATTCTAGAACTAGTTCATAGTGATGTGTTTGGCCATGATTCAGTGCCTTCACTTGGTGGATCCATGTATTATGTCTTCTTCATGGATGATTTTTCCAGGAAGACATGGATATGTTTCCTGAGGAAGAAAACAAAGGTTTTAGAGAAATTCAAAGAGTTTAAATCTCTTATAGAAAACCAGATGGATAAGATGATTAAGTTGTTGAGAACTAACAAAGGTGGTGAATTATGTGGAAAGAAAGTTGATCAGTTCTACAAGCAGTGTGGCATAGTGCATAAAAATATCACACAATATACCCCACAGCAAAATTGATTTGATGAGAGAATGAATGGGATATCGATGGACAAGGAAAGGAGCATGCTCAATGGTTCTAGGCTCGCACAAGAATTATGGGTAGAGGTAGTCGACACTGCAAAATATCTAGTGAATATCTCTCCTTCGTCGATGCTAGTCGACTCAACTCCACATGAGTTATGGTCTATTAATAATCCTTTGGTTTCACATATCAAAGTATTTGGTTGTATAGTCAGGATGTGGTCTTCATAGAAGTGGGAAGGAAGTTTGATCTTGAAGAGATGGTTCAAATAGAGAATAATATAGAGAAGGTGTCATTTGAACTGAGGAACAAAGAAGTTGATTCAAATGAGTCGACTGAATTATATGAAGAGGTGGAACAACCAAATCTGGTTGTAAGGAAGTTAGAACGAATAAGAAAACCAGTCGAAAGGTCGGAGGAGTCAAACTTCCATTCTACATTTGTGTTAACTACCACCGATGAGGAGCCCAAGTAAGTTGGGGAGGCAATCGACTCAGCAAAGGGGAAAATCTAGAAGGATTACATGGTCGAAGAGTTGGAATCATTTCACAAGAATGAGACGTGGAACTTAGTCGAATTACCTAGTGTAAGAAATATTGTTGGTGGAAAATGGGTATTCAAGAATAAGATGAACACTGCAGGTCAAGTCGAGAAATTCAAATCCCGACTGGTAGCAAAAGGATATTCCCAAGTCAAATGAGTCTACTTCGGTGAGATTTTTTCCCCTCTTGAAAAACAACTTCCATTAGAGTACCAATGTCTATAGCTACAACGTTTGATCTAGAATTAAAATAGATGGATGTGAAGACAGTGTTCCTACAAGGGAACCTGGAAGAAGAAATTTACATGAAACAACTTGAAGGATTTGTAGTAAATGGTAAGAAAGACTTGGTGTGCAAACTAAAAAAGATCCATTTATGGTATAAGGAAGTCACCAAGGATGTGGTGCCAATAGTTCGACACATACATCCTTCATTTTGGATTTGTGAGACGAAAAGTTGATCACTGCATATATTCCAAAGAAGAAGGTAGGTGTTTCATATATGTTGTTGATTACAACAACATGAACGTAATAAAGAATGTGAAGAAGCATTTATCCTCCAAGTTTGACATGAAAGATCTTGGTGCAATGAACTTCATTCTTGGAATGGAAATCAAGAGAGATCGAGCAGATAGAAATATCTGGTTGAACTAGAAAAAGTATATTGAAACAATTTTGAAACTTTTCAACATGCAGGATTACAAACCTGTGAAGGTTCCAATTCATGTGGGAGCAAGGGTAATTGTTTAATATTGTCCAAATACATGGGAGAAAATAGAGGACATGGCATGTGTTCCCTATGCAAGTGTTGTTGGTAGTCTAGTTCAGGAATCTCTCGATTTCAGCAAAGAAAACGAAAAGTGGGAGAATATCGATTTGTTATATTCATTGCACTGGAGGTCTAGTCAAGTTGGATCAACTGATAGTCGAATTCGAAGGAATCGACAGCAAGTCGAAGGTCAAGGTAGTTCGATAGGGAAAATTCGAAGCCGAAAGTCGAGGTGGTTCGACCGGGTGACGTCGAATTCAAAGATATTGACAGCAAGTCGAACGAGTCAACTAGCAAGAGGTCGAAAGATGGTCATGTCGAAACTGACTAAAGATCGAATGAAGGCCGACTGGTAATCCAACTTGGTAGTCGACTGTAACAGAATCCCGAGATTCACAAGATTTGTAGCCAATGATCTGCATGGATCAGTAGCCATTTTTGGGTGCCTTTTATTTATGGTTTTTCCTACTGTAAAGCCTATAAAGAATGTGTGTTTTAATACTGAAAATCTTAATCATATAGCTAATTGATAATCATTATAGGTTGTTGGTCATGCAGATGTAAGGCGAATTGGATATAAGGTTGTTCTTGTGTAAATAAAGAAGGTATGTTGGTGATTGTGTCTTAGTTTTATACCAAGGTTGTACATGTAACCTTTTATTATGAATGAATAAGACAACAAGAGATCAAAACGCTCAAGGAATGTTGGTTTTCCCGTTTGGGTTTCCAGGGTAAAATATTTGTGTATTGTGTGTTAGCTTTGTCATTTACTTTCTTGCTTAAATATTTCTTCATCTCTTCTGTTAGGTTTAGTGTGGAAGTGTTCCTAATTTACTAACATTTACCCCCTATTAAGGCCATAGGTTCAACTCTAGGAAAGTTCCATTTTGAAAGCCATGAAACTGAGAGGCAAGCATATCAACATATTCCCGAATTTGCATGGAAATGGACTTCAATAAAGGGTTTCCAAAAAAAAATATTTTGATAGGAAAAAATATTCATAATCAATAAAGTACCCCGGCGATAAACATTCAAATTAAATAAATTATTTACATGTTGTCATTTTGTGAAAATTAAAAGTCAGATTTGAATATCTCTTAGCTACTAAAAACTTATATGTCATCCTTTGTTGAACAAATATCCTATCACCTGTAAAATTTGAAGCATCAGGGGGTGTGTTATCATGTCTTCCATATTTCCTATCTCTTAGATATGAATTTAGGTACTTGATTTGAACTTCTTACCACTTGATTGAGCATTACATGTGTTGAAATTATATGTTACATATGTTACTATTGAAATTATATATATCATTTTAAATTTCTTAGTACTCAGGATACTTTATTTTGAATCATTTAGTAATCCTTTAATTTACTTGAAGAGTAGAAGTATTTGAATCTATTGTTCTTGCTAGCACATAAATTTGTTGAAAACGTGAGAAAGATCATTTCAAAAACACAATAAAAATATTGGCTAAGAAAAGGAAATTGGTTAAAGAAAATAAATCCTCCATGGAAATAGTGGCTAAGGACTTTAGGCTTCCCAATATACAAACACTTTGCATAAAACTAGTATTGACAATCCACATTTGTATGGTGAACTATTCATATTGATTAAACACGGGAAAGGATTTCCCACCACCTTAGAATAAAATAAAATAAAATAGGAAGAGATCGGTGGGGTACATAATCTGTGAAATACCTACATCCACAATGCTGCTACAATATCAAGAGTAATACCATGTGAAAAAATCACCAGATGGCTAATAGATCACATTGATGTGGACAAAATAAAAATATACAATGAACAATGAAAGTTTATAGGCTCTTTCACGCCTATTAATTTGAAATTATATTACAACTTCCCAAAAGTTGAAGTATACTTCACAAATGAACCAGACACTGTAACCCCCAAAAAAGTTGTTTAATGCCTCAAAATGGCTCCGAAAGGTTTTGGACCCAAATTTTCAAAACTAGGACCTACCACTAAAATGGCCCTACAAGTCGATTCTTCCAATTGTTTTTACCTATAAAGTACCAATATAGATGAAAAATTATAACATGATACAATCTGGATCATACCTTCCCATTTAGGGAGGCTTTTGGTGCCCAAAATATTTACTAAGTGAGGTGAGGAAATTTGTCGTCTACCTTCTCCTTAGAGTACCATTTTTCTTTGCCTAGAAGTTATCCTTTCAACCCAATCTGCCAAAGGTCATGTTGTCCTTGTCTTGTATTTTTGGACCTCCTCTACAAAACTATGTCTTATGCCAATTCTTTCTAAGCATATAGTGTTAAGTCCTCTATGGTAGGTAGGACCTGCTCCACCTCGTCCAACATGGAAGGCTCATAGATTTTAAAATGTAATTCCAGCTAAAGTTGTTGGATCAATATAGATCAATATGCTCATCTTGATAGGTCGAAATAGATCAAGCCTACCAATTCTATATTGTCCCCTACGAAGCTAGGAAGTGTTAGTTTAAACTTAGAGGTTTTGGTCGAAGCAATGATGTGGCCTGCAGAGCTAACAACCCATGTCTAGATGGATATGTTTTTTATGAGGTGTTCAACGAAGGTAAGAGGTGCTAGTCGAAGCTATGAAGTGGCCTGCAAAGCCCGTACTCATGTTCCATTGCTTCTATTCGTATTGGGTTGACGATCAGTCTAATAAATCTAGTTGGTGCATTACATAAACGAAATCGCATGACGAACCATTCATAAAAAACTTGCCTTGTATTGAAGGTGGTATTCCAAGTGTCTTATTCTTTAACACTTAGCTGGTGGTATCCTGATTTGAGATCCAACTTGGTGAAGTACTTAGCATGTTGCAACTGATATCACAAATCATTGATCGTCGGTAGAGGGTACTATTTTTTTACTATAACCTTATTTAAAGCTATGTACTCAATACACATATGCCAAGTCCCATCCTTATTGGGTACGATGATGAGTGGCCCACAAGGTGAGGTGCTTGATCAAATCACTCCCTACTCCACTAGGTCCTACAACTATTTCTTCACTTCATCTACTTCATAATGGACTATTTGTACAACCCAATGTTGGGTAATGGGGAGTCATGAAAAAAAGGTATATCGTGCTCCACTTCCCTCTTAGTTTGAATCCCTTTAGGCTCCTGGATCACTCCTCTATATACCTGCAACAACAACTATAATTGTTTTTTATGAATTAATTTAGTACATCCCTTCAAGGATTCCTTTACTCTTACCGATTCATCATCTAGTTGATTCTCTCGTAAAAAAATAAAAACATACTTCTTACTTAAACTAATCATTTTTTTTTCTTGGTCARCACTTACCAATGAGATATTAGATTTACCTTTATGTGCATTTATGATGAAAGAATTCCCATACTTGATCATGTGATACTATTTTTCTCTCCTCCATAAGACTGCATCCCTTATATACACGTATGAATTTCCAAATACTACTCCACACATGTCAAGGGGTACTACATCTAACTCAACTTCGTCAATAAAATATTCACTTGCAACAAATTTGATCTTACACTATTATGTGACCTTGATCTATGCATCCTTCTTTACCCACCCTAGTGGATATGGAATAGAATGATCATAAACCTCCAACCTGAGATTTCTTACCAAATCCATTGCTATGAGATTGGTCTATGAACCAAAATCAAATAGAGCATTTACCTTGGTCTTCTTGACTTGGACCTTGATATGGAAGAGTTTTTTCATCTCCTTCTCTTCCTCGTTACGAAGGCTACTCAGATTTAATGCCTTCTGCACTAAAGTGAAAGAAATATTTTCATCTACATCTAATATTCTATCTACCTTAATGATTGAATCCATGTCTATAAGGTTCTTATTCTTGGAATCCTTCTTACAATTCTTAGGTTTCATCTTTGGATGTAGTTTTCGATTCTTTTCTTTAGTGTGACCATCGATATTGCAATGGTTGCGGTGGTTATTTGGATCCTTCCACTGATGTGAAATGGTTGTAATATTACTTTGTTACCCTTTCCACTTCTTCTTTCCTTCCTTGGAAGTGTCTTGGTGCAATTTTTTTTGGGACCAATTGGATATCCTTTTTTGTGGACTACATTTTATAGATATTGTGCTTTTACACAGGCCTCATCAATTGTCTTAGGCTTGAAGAGCATCACTTACTTTCACAAATTACTTTGTATACAACTCRAATACTTGAGGATTACATTTAGGTTCTTTGGAGATAMACCCAACATGATATCCATATTCCTAAATTTGGTGGTGTAATCATGCACACTCTACCCCTACCTTTTCCCGAACTAATTATAATGGATCCATTGGTCCTCTGCATACCCAATAGGATAGAATTGGAACTTAATCAAGGTTTTAATATCCTCCCACTTAATTACTGGTGGATCATCCTCTAGCCTAAGTGTTTATGTGTGACTATCCTACCAGGTTAATGCATTTCCCTCTAGTTTAAGTCTGGACAAAGAAATCTTATGCTCTTCTTCTATATGGTGGACATTGAAATAAACATCTAACTATTTCAACCAATGATTCAACTTTAGTGCATCGATCTAACCTTGGTATGGATTGACATCCACTTTTGCTTCCATTTTGAATACAAATTGTGAAGCGGTAATGAACTGGAAATAAACTGCTCTTTTTTGGGCTATTTCCTCAACTCTTATTTTGGGTCTTCATTTTCTCTAGATTTCACCTCTGATATGATCTCTGATTTAGAGCCTCCAAACTCCCCGAACGATTCACTCTTTCTTTCTAGAGACATCATGAGGAGGGCCATATTGTGAGAGATGTTAGCAACTTTCTCTTTCAGCCTCGTAAATCTCTCTTCTTCTATATCTCTAGGATTTTTTTGAATAGACTCATCTTCGATGGCTAGGTTTGTGCAACTTTCTTCTTAAGACAATTCCTAGGTACTACAACTTTCAAAAAATACCCCAAAGAAAATTGATTTCATACAAATATGATCTATAAATTGTCATGGGTATTCCATTGGAATAATTCATCACAACAAATCTTATAATATTCTAAACTATTAGACCATGCAAACTAATTTTCCTTAGATCCCAGATTAGTTATTTATTATCTTTTCTTGAACTTATGAAATAATTGAATTACAAAAAAATGAAATAAAAGAGAAAAAGAACATTCCATCCACACAAAAATGAACATAAGATATATCCTGGGAAACCCAAGATTGATCTGAAGTCTTGATACCACCAAGTCTCAATAGAACATACAGATGTATGGAAGGTTGCCTTCAAGTCAAAAGAAGGTATTTTTGATTGATTTTCCATGCCCTTTGGTTTGACAAATGCTCCATAAAATTTTATGAGGGTGATGGACGATATCCTACGACCTTTCACCAGTTCTTTTGTAGTGGTGTATCTGGATGACATCCTCATCTATAGAAAGACTTGGGCGGAACACTTGTAGCATATTCAACAGGTTCTGCACACCTTGCGGCAACACAAACTATATGCAAACTTGGAAAAATTCTCCTTCGGCATGGACAAGGTCCATTACTTCGGATACATCATTGATCACCATGGTGTGCATGTGGATCCATCCAAGATCCAGGTCATCCGTGACTGGCCAGCACCAACCACACTCACTAAGCTTCAGAGCTTCTTGGGCCTCGCAAATTTCTATCACAGGTTCATGTTAGGATTCTCTCATATCGCATGGTCCCTCAGCCAAGTAACCAGGGGTGGCGGTAAGGAAAAATTTGTGTGGGCCTTGTCATAACAACAATCCTTCAATGAATTGAAGCAAGGTTTGTGCTCATCCCCAGTACTTTCATTATCGGACCTACAACATCCGTTTTAGATCTAGACAGATGCTTCGGACTATGTTGTGGGTGTCATTCTCACTCAACACAACCACCTAGTGGCGTATCATAATGAAACACTATCAGATGTTAACTGTAAGTACCCTACTTACAAAAAAGAAATGTATAACATTGTGCAAGACTATCTCTAGTGGAGACATTAAATTCTGGGGAAGGAGACAATCATCCACACTGATCACAAGCCACTACAGTTCATGCAGACCCAAGGAAAATTGCAGAATGACCACCATCAGAAGTGGTCCACATACTTATAGTAGTTCCACCTCAACATCAAGTGTAAAAAAGGAAGTACCAACTGAGTTGTTGATTGCCTCATCCGACCTCCATTCATGACACTCACCATGGTGCTAGACTCTTGCAACCATGAGACCTCTGGATGGACCCACCTCTATGAGACAAACCCTGACTTCTCCACCACCTACCAAATGTTGGGAGAAAATTCAGTGGTCGCTAAATTCCATCTTCAATATGGGCTATTGTGTCATCTGGGCCATCTCTACGTTCCATCAAGTGAGTGCTCAAAACTGATATGGGAAGATCACTACAATTGGGTGGCAGGAAAACTAGGATATATATGACCAAGGAAAACTTTGAGGTGACAGTGTATTAAATGTACATGGCTTTGTCGACGTCGACTGGGATGGAGATTTGGATCCACTAAGGTCGACCAGTAGATATGTGTTCAATATGTATGGTGGATCAATCAGTTGGATGAGTAAGCGACAAGCAGTCATAGCCTTGTCAACAACAGAAGATGAATACATGGAAGTCACTCATGAAAGTAAAGAAGCAGTATGGCTACAATTACTATGTTCAGGAATCAGGTTTGATCAGAGAGATATGAAGATAAGTTGTGATATTCAAAGCACAATATTTTTGGCGAAGAACCCAGTTTATCATTCTAAAACTAAGCATATTGATGTACAATACCATTTCGTGAGAGACATAATGGAAAGCAACAAGGTGTTGCTGGAGAAAGTAGACACGTTGGAAAACATAGCAGACTTTTTTACCAAGTTTGTGAGTGTTGTGAAGTTCTCTTTGTGAAGAGAAGCAATGAGCATTGTTTCCCTGGGTTTGTGAATGAGAGTTCAGGAATATCTCGATCTCAACAAAGAAAATGACAAGTGGGAGAATATCAGGTTGTTATATCTTTGCAGTGGAGGTCTAGTCAAGTTGGATCAACTGATAGTCAAAGTCGAAGGAATCGACAGCAAG
>JASDQU010335817.1:10315-21655 GCA_032191745.1 Picea mariana | reverse complement strand
TCAATTGCGGGCAATAAGGTTTTGGAAGTTCATTTGTCATCACATAAAGCAATTTGTTGCAACAACAGATATTTGTGTTCCACTTGTAAAAAATATTATTCACATTTACTAATTTCAACTGATCTTGAAGTCTGACGATCAAGAAAATGTGAATAAAAGTTCAGCAAATTATAGTCCACTCAGGTTGATAAGCTGTGGTCAGACTTGGAACTTTCTTATCAATGATCTCCATCTTTATAAATAGGAACATCATATAATGTGTCAACGCTTGCGTTCTGGGAAAAAAACAGTTTGGCAGGCATAGGACAACTTAAAGTTGTTGCTGTGCAGGTTATATATGCAAACAATATTTTTAAAGTAGCCATGCTATATTATTAAAGCTCAAGGGATGTTGCATTTATGGTCAATGGTCGTATCTAAAATTTAAATTGAGTTCTTAGACTTTCATATTTTATGAAAGGCATCTTGGAATTTGGCATTGTTAAGGCTTCCCTTTGGATATTGGTTATTTTTGTATTTATATGAGAAGGGAACACCATTTTCTAGAGACTTGCAAGTCAATGCACTGTGTTGGGAAAAGAATAATGACTATTCGGATTTGTTAACCTTGATTAAAAAGAATTGTTATCTGATATCTATTTAGAGCTAGTGTTTTGAGAAATATTTTATTTTAAGTTCAATTAAAAAAAATATTTTGTTTTGAGTGAACATGGAGTCATGGAAAAATAGCTCATCTAGAAATTATGATTTGGGCTACTCCTGCGCTTATGGAAAATAAGGAAAGCAATATGCATTTTGGATGAGAGGAAGTGACAATGGAATAAATTGTTTTTGAATGCTAAGTGTTACCCACCAAGTTTTATTAGGATGGACTCACAGTTGAGCTGCCAAAGACTGAACAACTACTTGTTTAAAATTCAGAGTTCAGAAGTTCAATTGGTCATTATGTCGCCTTTTCTGTTTTTTTTTTCGGCATTTCCATACCGCCATTGGGGAATTGTAATAAGATGAATTTAGTATGATGAGCTTGTAAAAGGTTTAGCCTCTTAAGACTTCATTACTCTAGAGCGTTTTTTTTTACTTTTTAATTATTTCTTGCTTGAATTTTTTAGGTGAGTTATGGTTCTTGAGTTTTTTCACACATTTCCTTCAAAGTTGGAGTGTGTACTAATGGTTAGGACTTAGCATGGTTATCTAGGTTTGTCTAATGTATATTGCCATGCTAATCATCCTCCCAGTGTCTCACGGAAATGCACTAAGTCCTCCTTAGGTTTTTTAATGTTTTATGCAAATAAAAAATTTCTTGCAAAAACTAGATATTTTAATTGTAAATATTGCCTATGTTGAATAAGTGGTACTAGGAGGCATTATATGCCTCAGAGGTATTCATTTTCACAATCAGAATACCCACTCTACCTATGTACTAGTTTTCGAGTTTTTTCACTCATTTCCTTCAAAGTTGGACTGTGTATTGATGGTTAGGGCTTAGCATGGTTATCTAAGTTTGTCTAATGTATATCACCATGCTAATCATCCTCCTAGTGTCTCACGGAAATGCACTAAGTCCCCCTTAGGTTTTTTAATGTTTTATGCAAATAAAAAATTCCCTGCAAAAATGAGATATTTTAATTGTAAATATTGCCTATGTTGAATAAGTGGTACTAGGAGGCATTATATGTCTCAGAGGTATTCATTTTTACTAGTGATTTTTAATCACTTAAAATTTAATTTACTCACAAAATTTCAATAAAGATAAATAAAAGACAAAAAAACAGCGAAGGCTTTTTTTTGGGAAACATGTTGGAAACATGTTTCGAGTTAACTCACCCTCTCTTAAGTTGAATGAGCTTTGTTAGCACTTGGAGACGAGTTATGGGTAAGTTCTGAGTGAGTTAACTTGAGTTTGAAGGATCTCTCCAAGAGGAGGTGCACCCCTCTTGTGGATAGGTGGCGTCTGTTATCGCATAGTTTGTAGTTAAGGTAAAAGAAGGATGAAAGAAAGGCAAACTGGCGCAACTGAGACTATCACACCACTGTCACCTCAATGGGATAGCTCTTTTTGTTTAGGGAGGTAAGGCTCAGGGGAGACGTCATTGTTGACCTAGGGTTTTGAGAAGGCAAAGGCTTGAAAGGCTAAGTATAATAGTTCCCCTCACAAGTCACCACCGATCAGAAAGTCTTGACTAATCAACCAATAAAAATGAGTAATAACCAAAAGGTGTACCTGCCTGAGACAAAGCAACAAAGAAACTATGCATATGCAAGATCACTTGCTTGGTTAGTCCTTCATATAATCATGGACTTCTGATATAAAACAATTGATAAACAATATTAATGAAGCAAGTCAATGATGTACAATGGAAATGATTATAATGTGTCACTTCACAATAAACGCTAATGGCAATCAATGTAACAATATCAATACTAGAAACAACGCCTTAGCCAATCATTCAATTGCTTTAAAGATAAATCAATGCTGCAATGTATAAAGATAACTCAAGTAGATGATAACAACAATAGGGTTAGTAAATGTTAGTCTAAGCTAGGGTTAGAAGTAGTTAGTGATTGTTCAAGAATGTTTAGAAGTTGTATGTGATCAAGGGTACTCAACACTTGGAAGTCTTAGATCAATGCGTTATTAGGGCAAATGGAGTCAAAAATCACTGCAAAAGTTAAAGGGCCGTGATGATAGTGATAAAGCTAAAGACAAGAGGGTTAGATGTTGAGGTGTTGTTAAGGCAAGGCCTCAACAATGAAACCCTAGGGTAGAAAGGCTCACTAAGGTGTAGAAACCCTAGCCCTTAGTGCTTTCTCCTCCTCCTTTAGTTTATTGGCAAGGTAAAAACGCCTAGCTTGAGCAAAAATCGGTAGGGCTAAAGACAAGAGTGTTTGAAGATGAAGTGTTTCTAAGGCAAGGCTTCATCTACCAAACCCTAGGGGAAAAATTGGTCATCAAGGTCTAGAAACCCTAGGCCTTGATGCGTTTTCCTCCTGTTGACCACCTATTCAACTAAAGGGTCAACTCCATGTACCATGAAGATATGCATCATCAGATGCAAACAAGTCAGAGACTTTTTGGTTCTACAGGGCAATTTTTGCCTCCGACACACATTTTTGGAAATTGAATTTCCGCACCCCTGCGTGGGTTAATAATGTAATAGGTCTGCATGGATCATAGTTAGGTCATTTAGCTTAGGGTTTCTTTACTAGGAGAGTTGCTTTCACTGAGTGTTTTTTATCCTCAGGTTATTAATTTGGCCTAACCAGACTTATTAGTTTCCCTTGAGTTTTTCAAGTATTTATCTTTCACAAATGGATGCAGACATGGGTATCTTGATGGTTTAAATAATCGTTTTCAATTCCGCAAGTTATTTCAAGTTCTTTACGCCTTACATGCAATAACTCAATAATTTAAGAACTTAACTTTCAATTTCGGTTTTGGACCCATTTGGCCTTTTTGAGCAAGCATAACGCACTCAAACACTTTAAAACACTTAGTCCTTAGGTTTAACAACTCATTAGACTTAATAGGACATCTTTACGAACCATCTTCGCCATTTAAAACGGGAACTAGAGGAAGCAATGGAAAGGTGATTAGGCCGTGGACAGTCTCGAGACGTGGAGCGTCCTTTTCCGGCGGGAGTGCTCTTTTTCTTGGGCTGACCTATGGAGCTAGGGTAGGCCTTGTTGCCTTACTTCTTGAGCACCCAACAATTACTCGGTAACAGGGGGAGCAAAGTATTGGGTTGACACAGATAGGATTGAATCTCACTTAACAACTTTAATCAATCGTTAGTCTACAACTTTCGGGCAATCTACCTTTACACTTGCAAGCACATTTATTTTGTATTTACATTTCACATGCGATTTATCTTTATGAGTTGTGGATTGGTTATCTAAATGGTTATATTTGCGATCTGGACAACTTTACTTTTCAAGCACTTTTCGTTTATATTGTTGTTGCTATATTTGTGGTGTGATCCCTCAAGAAGTTGCGCATCCTCTTGGAGGCACTCTCTTGACTGGGTCTTGAATGATTGTTTATGTGCCATTGATAAGGAGTCCAATAGAGTAGTGTATTCGAATTGAGGAGACACTCTATTGTGAGCATGCTTGGCTTGATGTATTGATGGTTCTCTTATCTTGATTATCTTTATTTCTTGCACATACAAGCAATTGGTTAGTATTTGTATATCTTGTATCTATTTTAGTTTAGCCTTGTTGTAATCTTAGATATTCTTTATTGTAGCTTTGTATTTAGATTGTACTTAATCTTGTTGTGATATTTGTAATGTGTGTAAATCTATTATAATTAACCTCCCTTTAATTTAGTTGACCCCTTGCCCAATCTTAGGCACTAGTTTTAGTTGTCCTAGGAAAAGGTTTGACTGTTCATACTAATTGTTGCATCTCACATTGCTGCTTCACATCATTGGCTAGATTTTCCCCAAACCATTTAACTAATTAAAACCATCTCCTTAAACTTAAACGTTAATCTCATCTAGTAACTAGGGTCTACTCCCCTTGGCTTCCCTAGGAGAAAGCCTAGACGGAAGAGGTTCAAGTCAAAGTGACAATGTGGACTTTGAACCAAGGCATTGTGCCTCTAAGGACACACTAAGTGAGTAGGACTTAACTCACGTTTGCAAGTGTGTATAAGGACGACAACACCTCCTTCTTAGCTGAATAACAAGTACAAAACGACTAGGCTAGAAGAGTAGAGGTAGAGTGTTGCTGTGGCAAGGCTCTATCTAACTTCAACAAATCAAATGGCTCTTAATCTTAGTAGGGACATGAGACAAGGACACCAACATGTGCTTGTCACCTAGGGTTTAATCCAACAAATTATAGTAACAAAATGCAAGTAAACAATATCATAACCATTCAACAAAGAAGTGTTGCAGAAATTCCACTTACATTTAACCAATAATTCATATAGCCATACCCTAGTTGTAAACCCTCCACCAAGAGAAATGCCAAAAATAGCCAAAACAAGCCTTTTTCAACAAGTGGGCATCATTTTTCAGCCAAAAACCCTAGAATAGGGTGCAAATTTCAGACCTCACTATGTGTGAGTGAAAGATGATGTTTAAAAAGAGAGTTTTGCTTTCTTACTTATATAGTATAAATGACCTTAAATAAATTTTAGGTCATCAAAAGAGCGACAAGGCCAAAACATAAAATAATATTGTTTTACATTAAAATGTCATAATGAAACCCTAATCAAGCAAATAATGAGGATGTCATGCCTCTTTAGGGTGATGTTAGCCCTTTCTAGGAAAGATGTGGCCTCCAGGAGCAAAATGTTAGCCCTTCTTGGGCCTTTGGAAGTTGCCACACGTTGCAATCATGCCACAACTGCCTCCCACACTCCCATATCGTTGGATGACGTCATAGGAGGTCATAGGTGACGTCATGGGCCTTCCAAGGCCAACGTTTCAGTGGAGAGGGCACAAGCCCCTTGGGTACAAGTCTGCTCAGCTGCTTCTGGTGGAACGTTCTGCTCTTTCTTGGTGCAAACACTCTGTCCTTTCTCTGCCCCCTGCCGGGGTCTCAACATCCATCTGGTGAGCTCTTCAACCCCATGGAGGTCCAAACTGATCATCTCCCCATGTGTACCTATCCAATATGGTACCTGTCCGTCGGGTATGATCCTACACATCAATAGATATGCCTTCCGTGGGCTCATAATTCACAAGGATCATAGCAATGTCTATCACATCCAATCATCAATTTTATTAAACACGTGCATGAAAACCCTTTCTACCCGGTCATGTGCTCAAAGACATTATACAAATCTGCAAGGCAAGTTTGGAGGAGTGATAGGGCGTCTTGTTGGGCTAGTGTCCACTGGAAAAGGGATGTTTCCGGAAGAGATCAAATCCAAGTCATGTTAATGGGTGAGGTTGATAAGGGATGTCCTGACAAGGGGTGCAGTGATAGCAGGGAAATGCAAGGCTTACCTGTGGGTGCCTTTGTAGAAGGCGAGTTGCACCTGTCTTGGTTGCAAATGTTTCCAAGCCCGTTCATGCCTTTTATTCTTATTTCTTTATTGTTTTTTCTTTAAAGAAGCTAATCAGGGGACACTGCCCTGGTGTGGTGACTAGTGGTGGCAATGTTACCCACAAGTACTTTCACGGAAATGAGAAGGATGGCTCGTGATGAGACCCCCTTTCTCTTGGTCATGCAACCAAGATCCACTACCCTGGCATGGTAACCAGCTGCTAGTAGTGTCATACCGCTAGGTACCCATGGACCTAGTAGCCTGGCTCGTGATGAGACCCACTAGGTCTTGTTTTATTATTTTTATGGGTCCCTCTTGTTTCTTGCTGAGAAGCTTTTTACTGCTTCCTCGTGGATCCCTGGGCAAAGCATCTCAAGGTTTTATTTTTAGGCTTTTATCTCTTGCTAGCTTGCTTTTACCTTCTGAGCCTTTAGCCCCTTCTTCCCACAAGTCAAGGTGCAACACTTAAATGATTGGCCAACCCAATGCCCGGACGAATGAAATGGGATGGATGAGTGGGAAGCAAAATGGAAAGTGGTAAGTATGACCAGAGCAGACGATGACTTTTCATGGGTCCCCCTAGTGGCAACTCAAAACCTATGGGCACAAGCTTACTAGGGCATCTTGTCATTGCCCCCAGACATGGTCAAGTGGATAAGTATAAGATCCAAGCACCCCTTAGAAACAAAAAGAACTAGATGCACATATTCAAAGGTTTTGAGGATCAGAGTGACACATACCATGATACCCGGACTCATTACCTGATGGAGCAAGAACTATCTCAGATACAGGACCAAGCCATGGTGATGGATGTTGTTGCTGTTGACAAAGTGGAGGCGTTGAAAGGAAGAAGAGATTGTCCCTCCAGGGCCATGTTCAAGGTGATCTGGCTCTTGGTACTCCATGTCGAGGACCTGTGGGCCTCGAGAAATAATCTCCTAGTTATCCCTAAAAGTGGGGGATAACAGCGCCCTCATGCGAAGGTGCGCCTACCTTTTGAGAGGAGGTGCCCTCCTCCTCCCTTGCTCACACTTGGYGTCTAATTGGAGTGTGGAGATCGGTGGCATCCCAAATTCACACTTATCACTCTTTTCCGTCACATGGGGTGTGCCCCCTCTCTTGGGATTGCGACCTTCTTTGCTATATATTGAAGTCGTGGCTCCTTTGGTCAAGTTAGAATTGGAGACCTTGGGTTATGCTATTGTAATGCTTTTAAGATTTGTGGAATAAAGAATTGAAGACTTTCGAGGTCATTCTTGTGGTGTTGTGAAAATGTGTGCATGCCCATTGTTCCATTTGATGTGCTGAGGTTATGGTAAATTTTTTTCTTGTAATTACTTTCTTCATTTGCCCTTGAATAATAGGATGTTAGAGAGCTAGCTTGCATTTCTAAATGTTGTTATTTCTAGCATATTTGATTTATGATATCATCCTGTTCTAGCTTGATTGACGTGTTTTCTAAATCTTATGTGTAGGAAGTGGGTGCACCCACCTTTGATGAAATTCTTTGTAGGATTCTTCCAAGTTTGCAGGGCCTTTTAATTGAAGGAGTGGAGGGCTCTAGTTTGAGTCTCTAACATCTTCAATTTCCTTCTATTGGAACAATTTCCCTCTACAATACACCAATTTCCCTCTTCTGGCATAATCACATTGTTTCTGGCAAATTCTGGCACCCACTTATGAATTTCCCTGGGCATGGTATTGGGATACCCAACTATAGCAGCCAAGTTTAATGGTTTGGAAAGGTTATTAGTCAAAGTATGTTCCATTATGTTGAGGGGAAGGAAATTTTGAATTTTTTTTTGGACAATGGGATTGTTGTGAGGAGGCCTTCTTCGATAAACCTTAGAAGGCTTGAATCTTCCGAGGGGAAGGGATGGTGGGTTCTTGGACGGTGGAGTAACGAAAAGGGAGCTTCACTCAAATGGAGTTGCCATGCAAGTTGGGGGTAAAGGCTCTGGGATCAAAGCTTGCTAAAGTGTCGTTAGGGCTTGAGGAAGGATTCAAAATCCTCCTCGGTAATGGCACCAATATTTTATCGCACAAATTGTAGGTTGGGCAAAGCCCTGTAATCACACAAYTTGTATTTGCCCAAAAACCCAAGGCAAGTGGATACAAAATTGGCATAACTGGGAATAACCTAGCACTGTCACCTTAATAGGAGATCCCTTTCTATTTACAAGTATGTCAAGGCTACCCCAGGGGMGACGGCCCAGTGACTTGGGGGTTTGAGAAGACTAAGGCAATTAATCACAAGGAAACCCTTCCCCTCTCATAGATCACTCAAATCAAAGGTTTCTTTTATGTCTTAAAGGATGAAGCAAATGGATATTATTGTGTACCAGCCTAGAACAAGACARCAAGGCAAACGGGGCACTTTCCAAGTGCCAAATGATTGTTAGTACTTCATAAGACAATAAACCTTCATTAAGTAAGCTAGCTGATTATGAATTTGCAGGAATGCAACAATTWWTAATAACAATTAATATTTTATAACAGCGACAAGATTTATGCCTTGAAATTGCTTGAAAAAGACAAGAAAAAGTGACTTCGACTAGGCAATTTGATAATAAATTGTCACAAGCAAAGTTTGCAATATTTAGCTAACTTTTAATGTCACTTTTGAAGAGATTTTACTGCAATTATATGGCTGTAGCTATCTTTTGCAACAACAACAAATTTAAATGGTCAAAAGTGCAAGAAAACCACAAACAAAACTAGCACTTACCTAGCAGATTCACTGGCAATTATCACACTTGAATTTTGAATGGTTCTAGTGCAAGTTATGTATGCTAATGTGCCAAATTAATGTATGTTTATATGGCTGTAGCAATGTTTTACTACGTCAGCAAGTTAGCTTAGGAGTTAGTCTAATTTAGGGTTAGAAAATGTTAGTAAAGGGTTCAAGGATAAGAGTAGAAGTGTTTGTTTGATCAATCAACACTTGTAGAAGGTAGTCTAGTGCCTTTCTAGGATAAATGGAGTCGCTAATGGCAGCAAGAAATCTTAAAGGAAAGATAGCAATGATAATGATATGTTAAAGGGGTGGAGAGTATAAGAGAGGTGTTGGTATCCCAAGGTCTAAAAAATCCACTTCCGAGAGAAAATTTGCTAGAAAGTAACAAGGGTTAGGCCCTAGCGATTTTCTCTTTCCTTGAACAAAATGTAATAAAATATACAATTGGGCAATGGAAGTAGGGTTACTAGTGTGCTACAATGGTAGGGCTCTAGTATCCACCTCAAATTAGGTGCCTTTCAAGAAATTTTAGCACATGGAAGATTATAGGGAAAAAGATAATAACATATGTCTTTCCCTTAGGGTTTCAAGCAAGCAATTTCATAATCTTAGACATGAAACAAGTAAAAAGAACCATAAGCATTCATTCACAATAAAGAAATGCAGATTTTACACTTACTTCACCAAGAATAATCAAGCAAATCACCCTAGTTGAAGATCCTCCACATTAAAATAGCCAAAATGCACCAAAAATTGCCTCCTTCAAGAAGTGCGCACCACTAGTTTAAGCCAAGAACACTTAAGGAAGGCCGAATTTTAGACCTACACTTGAGTGATGAATGAATCATGAAAAAATACAAGAGTTTTATCTCTTATTTATATAATGACAATGGCCTTCAATAATCTTTTAGGTCACAAAAGGCCGACATGGTCAACTTACATAAAAAATCCATTTTTTACATAAAATTAACAATTAAAAACCTAATTTCACTTTAGGGATGACGTCATTCCCCTTTAAGGTGATGTTAGGCCTCCATCATGGAACACTAGGCCTCAAATGCGAAACGTTAGGCCTAAAAAAACCTTAAGAGCTGCCACACGTGCCAACTATCGCCAGTCCGTCGTCATGCCAAACCCTAAATGGATGATGTCAAGGCTCAATATGATGATGTCAATGTTGAGATTATGTACCTTGGGAGGTGTTCCCCATGTATTTCTCCTCTCCTAGACACATGTGGGTTGTACTATGTACTTTGTGCCTTGTACTTTGTGTCTAATTTCACTTTGACTTAGGAGTTTTAAGTCAAAAGTGAAATTTAGTCATTTATGCATAAAATGACTATTAATTCACTTTGTGGGTGAATTAGAGACATAAAGTGAACTTAGGGAACTTAGGCCAAAGTGGGTTATTGAGTGAGATTATTTTTGAGTGATCTCAACCTTTGATTAGATGGGAGGTGGGATGATCTCAGCCATCCAATACTTAGGTATCCTTATGGAGTTTCAAGAGGGGCGCAAAGGGCAAAGGAGTTCTCATAACTTCATTTGCTCACTTGGAGAGATTGAGAGGGAGCTTTGGCATGATGTTTGTTGCACGAGGTGAGGATAGCTTGGGCGCATGCTTTCATGGAGGGAGGCATTGTAATGTCCCCACTTTGGGACATCATTATATTACAGAGTGTTATGATGACYAGAGTAGCCAGATGGAGGTTATAGCGAGTATAGAGACTATTGAGGGGTATTTTGGGGTTTGGCTTGCATCGCTCATCTTATTTCATCATTATGATCCATTCCGTTTCATTCCGACGATTTCCATGATTTTGAGTTMTTTTGGGMTATAGGTTAATTAAGTGCACTAAGGAGGTCATATTGGACATGATACTTGGAGGAACCTCTTAGTGTAATAGCTCATTGGAATCGGGAGGAACARCACTACAGAATAGGATGATGAAAAGTGACTTTTAGTGGCTAGGGAAGCCGCAAGGAGAGATAAGGTGCTTTTCAGAGGTAAAAGAGTTAATTAATTAGTTAAAGTAATTTAATTAATTAATTAATAATTAATAAAGTAAAAGTCACTTTGGAGGGACAAGGTGAGCAAGAAGGATAAAAGAGAGGCAAGGGCCTCTGTTCTCTTATTCATGTTGATTATCAGTTTTGATATCAAGCTTTTATCTAGTGAGCCCATGCCTTGGGGGTTTTGGGGGTTTTGACTTAACAAATCCTAGAGATTAGCTCGGTGGTGAAAGATCCCACCCAACCTGATCGAAGCTTGGTCACGGAGGTGGAAGATTCGTCCCTCACGATTCTACATCAGATCTACTCAGCTTCAGGGGAGTTCTACATCAGCCACTGGTATAGAGAGAGAGAGGGTGCACCATTGAGGGTTTCCAGCAAAGGGGGGCGCATCTGTGGAGCTAGATCAGTTCGATCTAGCCAAGGAGAAGGGGTTTTGGAGATTTCAGTTGTTGGGTTTTCTCTGCAGAGGCCTGTTATCCCCGATATCTAGGGATAACTAGGAGATCATGTCTCGAGGCCCACATGGTCCTAGACATGGAGTACCGAGAGCAGGAGCGACCTGAGCATGGTCCTGGAGGACCCA